>JAOTRI020010741.1:0-19062 GCA_028564885.2 Zoanthus sanctaehelenae | reverse complement strand
TGTCTAGGTAATTTAACCAATCGCTTCGCCCCTTAACCCCACCGGGGCCCTTAGGCGGGCCCTTGGACCCCACGCCCAGAACCCCTCCTCAAAGTATCCTGGCTACGGGCCTGTAATTGTAAAGAGTAGGATGGTGATTCCAATGTTGTGTGGTCTGTCTCATGAAATCTACTGAGAGCATTATCAGTATATATGATATTTGTAATTCGCTATAGCGGACGATCTAAGTCTCTCAACTGTCAGCTCTGTAATTATTGAAACACTCACTTTCTAATAGAGATAACCATTGTTTATTACAAGTACATAATGGAACTCAAAATATAAGATGGTGGTTTCTATAGGATTACCTGCACCAAGATAACGGCAGTTACTTGTGAAGATGTAGGGATCGTGGTTTCGTCTTCCGGTCGGCATTATTCGGAAACCGCACCGTATTAATGGGTCTGCCGTTAAAATTTCATTTTTTACATCTGAATTGGTAAAAAACTTGCAGTTTCCGACCACCATAAATTGTTGTTTCCACGATTAAAGGAGTAAAAACGCGGCGTTCAATTTTTCATAAAGAATGGAATTTCATGTTTGCTTTGTGTTGTTCAAATCAGTTTTCCTTCCGAAAACTATTTTACACCCTCGCAAAAAGCTCCATCGACATAAAGAGCAGTTTCTCTGCAAACATTGATGTTAATAAATAACCAAACTTTAATTTTTTTTTATTAATGTAGTCTATATTGAGTGCCCTTGTCTAAACAAATAAAAACATTGTTTTTCTACTCAGTTTAAAAAATCTTATCAATACCAACTTTTTTAAAAAACAAGTAAAAAAATACACGCTAGAAACTGTGCGTTTCGATAACGATTATGCAAATAACTTGTATATATTGAGGACGTCTTTAACTTAACACAATGTTATAAATAGAAAGATAGATTTTGCATAATCAAATACCCTTGGTATTTAACATTCCTTCCTCTTTAATAACCGTTGAACAATTATGTTGCTAATTTAAGTTTAAAAGTAATTTTAAAAAGACTCTACAGAAAACATTTTTACACTGATATTCGGAATCTCAACCTGAGATTGTTCTTAAATTAATCTTAAATTTAATTCGGCCAATTTTAGCCTCGTTGTTCATATAATTATAAAGTTGTTCTTGTAAATAAACCGTGTACACTGAATGATTGTATAAAAGCAAAGTTGGTCACAGTCAAGCCGATTAATTGCATTTGTTTTAAAAGATTTTGAGATAAATTTATGTGTTTTTAAATTTCAATAATGAATGTTGTTTGTTACTCATTGCATTTTATTATTTATTGTGGTTTTCCTAGACAAGTCTCGATACGTTCTTAGTTGGCAATTTGACAAATCCTGTTAGACTCTGAGAGCACTGCCTCAGTAACCAAAACAGTGATGTTTTGGCCGAAATACTACAGCCGAGAAATGTCAACAAAGCTCGACATTGCCGAGTTGGTAAGAAATAAAAATATACATTCTTTTTTTTAATTTATACTTTATCAAAATATTGACGCTAAAGTTGGCCAAACTTTAAGGTTACTTTAATAACAATGCTGAAGCTCAGATATTGTTGATGGTATAATTTTGCATGTTTGAAAATAACAGTATTAATTACATGTTGACAAATCTTGTTAGACTCATAGAGTACCAGAGCTACTAAATGGCCAAAATACTACTGAAACTCAAAAATGTCTGTTTTTAAAACTCAATTCAGTTAAGAAAAAATATAATTACACATTCTTTTTTCTATAAAGATATACTTTATCGCATATCAGTAAGGCTGGAATATGCCAGACTTTAAGGAACATTTTAAGAAATTAGTGGAGGCTCAAATATTGTTAAGACTATAAGTTTGCATGCTTGAAAAAAACCCATTATATATTGATTACATGCATGTAAGTACTGCAATTGCACTCTAATCCGAAATGGCAAAGCCATATACATGCAGATCTGCTACCTTTGAAGCCCTTTTATACCTTAATCATTCGAAAAACGGAAAATCTTTGGAAATAGTATTCCTGATATTATATATTTGTAGAAATATTTTCAGCCAAATATCGGCCAAAAAATGAAAATACGCATGCAGCTTCGCCCGAAAAAAACAGAATCTTATATAAACTGAGAGTGTAACGGAGTAGTGAAAGCGAATGCAAGAAATTGCTTTAATTGATTTGAAAAATATTATTTTTACCGCTTTTAGTTGCAAAACCTCTACAATTACTGAGTGTTTCAAAGTTTACCACAACCTTAAATTGTCAAGATTCTTTTGTAATCTTAAGGACTTTTTGGCTAAGTTGCATGCATATCTTATTAGATTTGAGGTAGGTAATAGTACAGTTAAAGATGCAGCTAAATCTGTAAATGACCATTTGAATACGTTCAAGCATAAACTTATTCCTTACCAAAGCTCAACTTTGCAATTGAAATTTTCCAAACTGCTGTGGGTCTCACTGACGTTGTTCAAATTTGTGAATTAATAAACGCACGAAACGACAAACCTGCTTGAAATACTGCAAAGACAATCTGCTCTTTTGTATTCAAAGTCAAACACTTTGTCATGTACAACGCTTATATACGAGCTGGACTACACCCAAACACAAGTAATTTTAGACTTCCTTGCAACCGGCGTCAAGACAAATAGCAACATTTTGGCATTTTTCCTTTTAGTAGAGTATTGCACCTGTTTATATCATCATAAACTCGTTTTGTTTTGTTGTTAATTAAAAAGTGTTTCCTCTCATCTTTTACAAAGCTATTAGCGGTTTGTTTCGTCCTTTCAGTTTCACACTCAATAATTTTCTTTTTGATAACTGGGCATTAAGATTGGATTGCCAAAATCGAATCCAAGGTTTTATTTATATTTATAAAAACTTTATAAAAATTAATCACGAGGCCAAAATTGGTCAAAATTGAGAATGATTTTAAAATATAATGTGCAATCTCAAGCTGAGGCTCCGAATATCTATGAACATGTTTTACGTAGCGACCTCACTAAAGCCATAAATTAACTTACCAACGTACTATAAAACACAAAACGTCTCACGCGTACGTTTCGCATTTATTAAAAAATACGAGCTCATCGTTTTCAAGTGCCTTGATTTGTTATATATATAAGTTCTCAGACCATATATATATATATTGAGCTGCTAGAAAAAAGAACAATTAAGAACAATCTTTAAGAAGTTTTGAAATTTTACATAAATCTTGTGTTTAGGACCAAATTTAAACGCGACCAAAACATTTTATAATTCTATATATGTTCTTAAGCGACTACCAATAAAATATAACTATATTAAAGGAGATTTGAAGGTTTTAAGAATGTTTTCTGGCATTTTCTCAGCTGTTACTCTATTTTCTCTTGACTCGACAAAGTATGCTGGAATCCAATTATCACCAACTCGTTAAGAAGTTCAAGGTTGACTGATGATGAGTGAGAACCCTTACTTCTTCCACAATGACAATTGCTTTATGGCGTAGCTGGCGCCAAAACTTAGTGCCATTACCGAAGTGTAAACATCGCGTGCGACTAGGAGTAAATGGTTGTTTCCTGGTTCTCAGACCAATTGTCTCGGGTTGCCGGGACACAGGTGTAGTCAAACTGTTTTCTGTAATAAAATGGTTCTTAGTGAGTACAATAAACGAGTTCACGCTTGTAGTTGCATCATGGGAAATCTGGACATGTACAGAGGATCGATTGGCGAACTGAGGTTTATCAACGATTTCTCACAAAATCATTAGTTGTAAACTCTCGGATTTTCAGACAGGCAAGCTTAGCTCTAATCCTTGACACATGCCGATTTTTGGCGTATTTAGTTGCAAATTACACGAAGACCATCTTAATTTCTTTGCAAATGTATTGTTTGCGAGAGCGATTGTGCTGAACTGACTCGCTCGAAAACAATAGATTTTCAATTGAATCCTGTAATTTCTCAGATAATTTGCGGCCAATTAGGCCCAAAATTAGCATGTGACTAGTACATGAACTTACTTTGCCAGCCTGAAAATCCGGGAGTTTACAACTTATGATTTTGCGAGAAATGGTTGAATAACCTCACTTTGCCACTCGACTCTCTGAAATCCATGTTAGTCTCTTTGTGCTGACAACTTTGCATATTTGAAAAATAACTGTCAAGGCGAAAGTGAATTCTTAACCAAAACTATTCTGATACGAACTGCCAAAAACATTTTTCATCAAGATGTAATTGAGAAATTCTAAAACAAACAATAAGAAACGAAAACATTTGTGCTGCTTCAAACTTTTTTGAAAGGAATCAAGGGGCTTAACTTACATCCGATGTAACATTCAGTATAACACTGAAAGTGTAAATGTCACTTTTTATATTGCTAGTTTCCGAACTACCTTATCTTTTAATCCGTCAACAATAACTGATTAAAACTGTACTGAGATGATTTAAAGCTCTATATAAACGCCAGCAAGCTGCGCGTTCTAAAAAGAATTAAAATAATTAACAATTATTGATCCACGAGAGCCCGCGCGTTGAATATGACGGATGCGTGGTAAACGACAAAAGCGCCAAGTATGAATTTTAAAATTGTTTTTATTAGATTTCATTAGCTTTCCGAACCTTTCGATACTTGAAAATATCAACAAAATTTTATTCTGTCGACATTCTTCAGCTTGGCAACACTTCTGAAACCAGTTAGTTTTCATCATGTGGTTATTCGGAATAAGAGCTGAGCCGACTTGAGTGAGCCAGTCAGAACGCTAGAAACGCAATATTCGAGGTAGATAATTTAATATGGAATGATGAACCGAAAAATGCGTGCGCAGTAAATAGTGAATTTAAAACTGCTGATAGAAGAAATAAATGGTCATTTTATAAGGCTTAATTAATCGAATGGTTTAAAAGGTAAATATCGTTAAATCGTTTTTACTCCGTAAAACAAACAAAACAAATAGTCACATTGTTGAGTATCATCAAAAGCTGTTCGGAAGTTACAATAAATAACACTTTTATCAATACTCTTCAAGACAAAAAGTTAAAAAACTGGTTCAAAAGTTACACCAATGACTTAACTCTACTCTTCAATGATAACTGAAATAAACTGAGTAAAATGGTCCAAAAGTTAAGGCGAGCGTTCGTCAACAATTTTTGCTTTTCAACACAAACAAAATAGATGATCATTTTCAACAATTTAGAGATTAAAATAACACCAAGCATTTTTACTTTTGGTTTATAAATACAAAATTGGTTTTGGAAAATATATGCCTCAAAACAAAAAAATGACAAGTTCTTTATAAATTTTGCTGTTGCAATAAAAGATGTATAACATAAATGACATAATCTCGCTCGCTAATGTGATCTGTAACTGATATACTTCCATTCAATGCAAATGAACGATAACTACGTTAAGACTTTTGGTGCGCCTTGGGAGTTACAGTTGCTCATTTACAAAGACCTTGTGTCTTTCATGAGCAGCGGGCTATGCAGTGCTGACGAGCTGTATAAAGAGCAAAACCGCTGTCCACTGCTGACCTAAACTGCACATATGTAGTTATCGTTCATTTGCATTCAATGCCGCATCCAGTTTGCAACTAATGTGTGTAAGTTATTGATTTATCTTTATGCTAAGTGAAGTATTGAAAAATAACTCCTTTTATTTCAAGTTTCACACTTGTTTTATTAGAATATATTCTATAAGAATATTGAGGCCCAATTTTAAGAATTTTTTCATTTTGATGACATTGGATTCGGATTTTAAGAATATAGTTTTGTTTGCTTGAAAAAAATTTAAATCACCAATATTAACAAACTAAGAATAAAATCGGCCAAGACACAAGAATATCCACCCTTGGTTTGAAAACAAATATTTCTTATAACGAAGAGGTTAATTAAAATTATAATTTACGCAAGGTTCGCATATATTTACTAATTTAGTTAGCAGGGACTCCAAAAAGCGCATATATAAATAAGCGGAATAGCCTCATATTTTGTTTAATCAGCTTGTTAAGACTCAAAAAAAAAAATTAACAAGTCTCTTTGGAGTACGTTAACGTAATCCGCGGCTTTCCGCTTAGTGGTGAGAAAAGTTTACAATTACGCCGCCTCAATTATCTATTTGCCAAGCACTTGATGATCGACAGCTTTCACGGGATTTTTTTGAAAAAAAGACTTCAGTCTGGTTCCTCATATGCCGGTGACGTGTCCCGCAATAGTATCTCCGGCAAATGAGAACAGCAGTTTTAGTTAGTAAGATTTTCCATGCAAGCTCTTAATATACTTGGAAAAGTTGGTCCTAAAGTTATTGAATCTTTGACGACCTGACGCTACATCGATTCCTAACTTACTTGCATCAGCCTAACCACGCTTTTTTTTTGCTAACTAATCTTTGTAATCACGACACGACTTGTCGTATATAATTGAGTTCAATAAGACATGGTTATCAGATGAAGGTCTGTTATTTCGTGTTAGCCTGCTATCTTGTTTCACGTTCAAATCTTCCTTTACTTTCATTTATTTTGTCTGGCCATAAAACCAAATCAGCAGTGAATTGTGGGATGAATCATGCCGCCGTCGTACTGCAGTATACTTTCTCATAAATCTCTTTACCGACGGTATAATAAAATTTGCCGGCACAGTCAACTTTGCCGGTATATCGCCGGCAAATACTTGCGGCTGTCGCCGATGACGACAGCTGCTGTTCTCATATGCCGGCGACACTACCGGTGACAAGGCCAGCAGCAGCTCCTAGCATATGAGAATCGGGCTTTCTTTGTATAAGAATCAGTCAACTTTGCCGTGATTCAATGTCCTTTAAATTTTAGCCGCTCCAGTTGTTTTTGTTCATTCTCGTACAGCTTTGTTAAAACATACAATTACCATATGCGCAACAGTTAAAACTAAATATTTTCATCATTACGGAAGTGGTGCGACTATGCTCTTACTGCGCACATTGCAAAGGTAAACTACACGATTCAGTAAGATTTTTTCTGCCTCAGCCTTACCTTGTTCAGAAACGGTTTTTAGATTTTCATAAAGAAAGCGTGCACTTGTAATTACATACGGGCTATTGAGCATAAAAAAGACCTTACGGAAACCGATATAATTGTTTAAAGAGAAGACATTTAACTTAATAGTCAATTTGTTCCGGCAGTAGACTGACTCAAGTTTTATAGAGGCATCCGGCCCAAGCTCTCTCAACCTTTGATATCGTCCAGAGAAAAAGTTTCTGTTACAATTACAAGACCTTTTTAGCTCGTCGAGAGCTATCAGGATGGTTGGGGAATCAGAATGTCAGTCGTCAGCAATAGAAAACTTGTAATTGATTTCCAATCGTCTCAAGTTCGGCTCACGCATCGTTTAATGGTCGTTGAAAATGCTCTTATTCGGCTACCAATGAAAGACGTTCAAAATATCACGTGGTATTTCGGTGTTCGGCAAACCAGCACATGTGGTTGATCACTCGTACCGTATAATAATCAATGAACAACAGTCAAGATACAACAGCTCCCGCCAACCTTTAATTTTTTCTGGTTTCATTTTTCATGAATATTAACACGTTGTCATCTTGAAAACTCGAAGATTTAAATAGATCAATTAAGTCCTTTTGAAAAGACTTTCGATACAATGCTTTAAGGAAATGCGAACGGTTTTTGTAGTAAACAAACATTCTTGAACATTTTTGAGTGTTAAAAATATCTGAACAAAAAGTAAATATTTTTTAAATTCATAAAATTATTTAAATTGAAATGTTTCTTTTCTGTTCGCATTTTTAGAAATCTAATATTTACATGTGTATCTTAACAATATTCACTTTTTCGCATATCTGGACTGCACGGTTTTTTCATCTTTATAATTTATTAACGTAAAAGCTTCTCAGTCAAATGTTCAACTCTGTTTTTCACTGCCTTGTCTTTTTGCTTCACTGTTTTTTATTCTTTCTAACCGCTCAAAGAAATAAGAATTGGAATTAGGAAAAATATTGGCGGCTGTGACGTTTCTCCGGTATGTCAAGTGGAAGAAATTGATGTTTTGTTCAAAAAAAAGTCAAACGCCTCAACATTTGGGATGTCCTGATGAAGAAGTGGCGGACTTAACAATGCATGATTTCGAACTTCTTGTGAGAAAACAAAATATTCTAGTTGCATGGAAGAAAAGTCAGAGTAGCTTATAATGCTCAATATAAGCGAGATGTGGAAGGGAATGGTTGTGCAATTGGTGAATGAGAACATTTATCACGTGTTCTTTAATATAGACGAGACATCACTTAAAGTTTACAATTTTTTGATGCCATCCGTCGATTCCAGTTTTATGTTTTTTTGTTTTCAAACAAAAGTATAGTTGTATAGACGGGGCTTAATTTGGCAAATAGTAAAACTTGTCAAATAAAAATCGCTCGTGTAGACAGGTCTTAAAGCATAACATGAAAGGAATCGCCAAAATTTCCGTATGAGCCAAGGTATTAAGGCCGATACACACGAGGGAGCTTGCTCCCGCAACACGCTCCTGCAACAGCTAGATTTGCTCCTGGAGCAAGCTCCCTCATATTTAACCAGTTTGATTCAATAGAGCGAAATCCGGGAGCAAAAATTTTGTCGCACAACAATTTTTTCCGCATGAAATTGTTGGTACAGACGAGGAAGCTTTGCTCTGGGAGTATGTTGCGGGAGCGTGTTGCAGGAGCAAGCTCCCTCGTGTGCTCCGGCCTTTAATTGCCAACAAGGCAACCGAGCTAAGGGGCGAGGCTGCCGAGGCGGCAGAATCATAATGTGCGTGTGTAGGAAAAGAAATCTCAATTTCTGCTTAAGGGACAATTTTACCGCATTTTGGTCTGACATGTTTGGGAGTTGCTAGAACTTACTCATTGTGCGTAGTTTGAACAGTTGTGTGCTAGAATTCTCTCGTCGCTGTGTGCAAGTATTTGTTCTTCGTAGTTTAAGCGATTGTGTGCAAGAATTTACTTCTCGTGCGTGGTTCTAGCTGTTATGGCTAGAATTTGCTCTTTATATTTATAATAAAATAAAACTTGAAAAAAGTAATTGGAAAAAAATCTAAATATTTCTTTTGATACGCTCTTGAACACACGAACTTCGAATTAATAACGACTTAAAATACCGTTGTGCTGTTAACAGTTTTACGAAAAATTAAAAACAATTTAACTCACCATAAATATATACAATTAAACTTTGTATTTTCATAATTTTACATTAACCTTATACTTATATAGAGGATATTACATAAACGGTGGCGCCAAGAAATGAATTTTATTTTTGAGCGGAAAAACAATATTTTACGAACGATAAGCACAGCGAGTGTGATGTTCTTTTTACTAAATAGACACGACTGTTTTTCGGAGGAAAATTACCAAAATTATGTCATCGATAAACTCAAGTGTGAGATTATGGAAGATAAACCACTCGGGTCCCGGATGTAGTTTTTATGAATTTTACGAGTGGCATATTTTCCAGTAAAACACTCGTGTCTATATATTAATAATGTATTACATCATATTGTAAAATTTCGAATCGATAACCACTTACCAGTTACCGTAAATTTCTCTGTAAAAAACTCGACAATTATTTTAACTGATTAAACTTACCAAAAATATATAAAATTAAACATTTTATAATTCGATAATTTTGCAAAAACTTTATACTTAAAATGAAATATAATCGGAAAAAAATAATCTGAAATAAAAAGAGTTATTTGTTCTGTTCATAAGGTTTGAACACCCGAACTTCGCTCCAAACCTGCAATATATCAAGTCGGGAAGTGTTTCGCAGCATTTTCCTTTCAGCAGAAACAAGTAGTTTTCATATTTATATTAGAGATTTTATTATTTCACGTATGTCGTTGTGCTTCAAAAAATCATCAAAATTTATTAAGTTTTGTCTTGCTTGTTGGTAGGTAGCTCTTACTAGTTTATATATATAAATGCATGCGGAAACAAGGAACCCACACAGACAGAAAATAGACTCCCCATGTGTTTATTGCGTGAAAAAATCAGGTTTTTTTAAAAACACCTCGTGATCAAGTTTTGCTACAAAGCTTTGTAGACCTTTGTAGTCTGATCATTTTCTTCGCGATCAACCAAGTAGAGAAAGATTACGTATTATTTCCTTATTGGGACCTACTTATTAATGCCTACAATTTCATAGTGTACAACTATAGTAAAGTTCGGGTCTGGGCAAAGTTAAGTTTGTATGATTTTAAAAACAATAGTCGGCCACACTACGGAAATTTACCAAAGTTTATTGAAAACATAAAATGGAAGACAGCTCTTGTAACTTTTTTAAAACAGATCATTCCAACACAAGGGCGGATCCAGGGGTATTTTGAAAAGGGGGTCTCAGGGGAAAATTTTGTGGGCAAAGGAATCCCCGTCACATTTTTACCACAGGAAGCCAACTGTTATGAACAACTAAATTGTACGACGAAAGAACGACATCATTATCGTAAGAAATATAAAATAAAGATTGAAATCGCCCTTCCATCAGGAGAAAAATACTTTAATCTTTCTAGAAAACTTAATTTGATAATTGACCCAAGGAATGACAGGGGGGTCCCGACCCCCCAGACCCTCCCCCTGGATCCGCCCTTGCAACAACTCCATCTACTTAATCTATCTGAGAGAAAAATAAAAATTATTTAACTCTTTGCTCTGCAAATCTAACAACACTAGCAACAAATCCAGCTGTCCGCGATATACAATCGGAACGAACGCAGTTACATAATCCACGATTTACTTATTTTTAAATGAACCTGTTGTTCGTAAATTTGTTATTCCTATAATTGTGTCATAATCCAAAATTACGTCAGTGAACATTAACTCATTAATGGGTTTCAGACACAGTTGTAAGGCTTACCTAATATTATTATATATAGAACAATAAAATATCGATTTTTCTATCTGACGTTTTCTAGGGGGGTGGGTCTTGAGAGGTAAAGTTCATATGTGATGCTTCCCTGACTGAGTCAAACAAGCGCAACCAAAGCTAGAATATTTAATTTGATATCTAGGACTTCAAAATTCAACCGAAAAGAACAGATACTGACCGAGGGATCCTTTTCGTTTGTCAGTTTAATATATTAGTGGCTGGTTGCATGGAGATGAATTTCAGGCTAGCAAGCTCAAGCTTTCAGACAATTTCACAAATATCTGGCAATACAACATACGCAATAAAGTTGCGCTGTTGTAAGTAATTGTTAGATTTTAAAGTTTCATAGGAATTTTACACCTATTATATATTTTTAACGCTAGAGATCAACTTTGTAAATTTAGTCATGTATGTATGTATGTGCTATTTCAATTGTAAATAATCGTGTAATTCAGCCTTAGAAGGCTGTCCGATGTCTTGAGCTGAAATAGCCATCCACTCACCAGCTCTCTAAACAAAAGTGAAAAAACTGTGGCTATTTATCGCTACCCGAAGTTATCCCAGCGACTTCATTTCATAGATTCCACAAAATCTCTTTGGCCCGAAATTTTAGACTCAAAAAGTCCTTTGATCTTCCTTGTCATTTTAAAATAAGTTTTAAAATGGAACTCGAAACCTTAATTAAGGAAATAACGCGTTTACCGAGGTTAGAAACCGGAAAAGGATAGTGTTTGTACAGATCCAGCATCACAGTAGTAATTATTTATCAAACAAATAAACTTTATTATTCAAAAAGGTTAACAATCAGTTTAATTAACTTTTTAAGACTACTTTTAAAACTCTATGAAATTTGACATTTTCCCTCGTAAAAATTCTGAACCAAACTTATCTAGTCTGCGAAGCAGCCGGCCCCAAGCTCTTTCAACCGTCGATATTGTCCTAGAGTATCTGTAGCGCAGGCTAAACTTATCAGGCTAAACTTATCAGTCTAAACAGGAGCCTATAAGTAGGAGCGAGCAACTTCAATGTTCTAGTGTCACGGCGTTTTTACGAACCGATCTATTTTTTGTTCAGTTATTGCGAATTCAAACCAATCACATGCGTCCAATCATTATCACTAGCATCACTGTTAAAATTTATATGAATTGTCTGATTCCTCCGGGATAAAAACTTCTTTTGAAACTTCCTTCTAAAAGCGAGCTAGAAATAAATCAGTTAGTGAAAACGCCGTGACATAGGTCTGTTATGGGAGTTGCTCGCTCCTACTTATGGGCTCCTGTTCTTGAATTATTTACCGATACCTACTGACCATCCGTTATTGACACGAAACATAAAGTTAACGATACATTACTATATTTCAAAAAAAAAAACTTCACGGAACTTAAAGCAAAGATGAAGGCGAGTAGGCGACACTTACAGCAACGACAACGAACAATTGTAAATACAATAACTGCACGTTGGAATGTATGGAATGCGAAACCGCGCGGAATTATCGCTAAAACTAGAACGTTTTTAAAAACAAGATCGACCATTTTTAGAGTTTTTGGGCGTACAAGATGTAATAACAAAAATGTTTTCATTACTTATTTAGCTTCCTGAAAAAAATATCCATCGCTTCCAGTTTTGCTCACCAACCCAAACTTAAGGAACAGAAAACAAAACCTCAATAACCAGTGCAAACAGAGTTAGTTAAATCGTATGGTTTAATTTAGAAACTTAATGATTTTCTTTGTTTTATGTTATTGGTCCCTATTGAAATATGACTT
This sequence comes from Zoanthus sanctaehelenae, assembly GCA_028564885.2. Classification (NCBI taxonomy): domain Eukaryota; kingdom Metazoa; phylum Cnidaria; class Anthozoa; order Zoantharia; family Zoanthidae; genus Zoanthus; species Zoanthus sanctaehelenae. The sequence continues at coordinate 6,446 of JAOTRI020010741.1, read as the reverse complement.
TGACCCTTCACAAATAACAAAAGGGGTTGAGATGTAAATGAGCAAACGGCCAATAGACTAATGAAGCATCACATCAGGGACGTTGAGTGCTGATAAGTGAAGGGAATGAAAGGGTTTTAAAAAAACACGAGCTTTCGGTCATCAAACTACAACCTAGCTTTGACAAGTAAAAAATATGCCTGGTTGTTTTAGATTTTTATGGAGTCATTAGAGAATAACTGTCATAATATCTCATCACTGATGGATAGCAAGATGCTAAATTTTGGCTTGGAGGCGTTTTTTATCCGTGTTTACACGTAAACGCCGAAAACGATGAATCTAGCATGCTATTTTTGAAAACGCCAGCTATGTGTTTACGTGTAAACGGTCAAAAACGGTACATGAACGATGAGCGGTTACGTGTAATAGCAAATACTTTTATCTAGTTAATAACATAGCTGTGTACGTGAAAACGTTGCCTTCAATTTGTTGAGACAAAGAGGACATATCAGCAGTAGTGTGTTTTCAGTATTTTGTTTCACTTCATCGAGAAACATTTTAAAATCATTTTTCTATTCACAAAATTTAAGGCAAGAAACCCCCTAATGGCCGTTTTCGTTGCGTAGGTCCCAATCCAGTTATTAACTTTGAAAGTGACAGACTGATTTCAAAAGAAATGTCCCAAATAAAACACCAGTTTTAATGATAAAACAATCATTTATACATTTATACATCTATGACTATAAATTTAACAAATTTCGTGTTTAACGTTTAGGTAAACATTCTCTTGACTTATATTAAATTAAATAACCTTTTGATAAAAGTATTTAGAAGACTATGAATTGATATAGTGTGTCAACTCGAGAACACGATATTTATAGTTCATTTGAATAACACAAGTATTACAATTTAAAGCCCAGATCTCTTGTAACAATCTTTAAGTTCTGCTCCCAGTTAAATATATAAAAGCTTTAATGCTGTCATTTCTACAACAAAAGGCAGTGTACCTGAGAGTTGAGAAGACTTTAAGTTGAACATGTTACTTGGATTTAACAAAATTCACTATCTTGTTCAGAGGGAGCTGTATTTTGACAGTTTTTCAGAGAACAAGCCAAATGTAATTTAACAGGAGACACAAGAGCACTCAGTTGCACTTTTGATAGTGTGAAAATACTCAATGAGACTTCCTCTAGGATTCGCGGGGTTCTTGCACCACAGGCCGACCGACACAGATTTCATTTCAGTGGGCTGGCAACACGTGCATGAGCTCGCAAGGCGATTACCAGTGCGGCCAGGTGCGGCGTAAGATAGGCACGTTCCAATGCATGCGTTTATAGCCACCTTGCGCGGCTGGCAGTCGACGACTTGGACGTTTAAAGTGTAGGCACGAGCCTCACAATGGACGCTATTAAGCGCTTCTTTGTATGGATTTCTTGATTGAATAACTTGTGGAGCGATGATTGCTAAGAGAACAGTTTTCACCACCAGAAGCATTTTGACAAAACTCTAATCTGAAGAAAGATAATAACATAGAGTTAGTATTTGGGTAAAAAAAGCATTGAAATGTTAAAACATGTTTAATCAGTTTTCAGAAGAAAACGGCAATGAAAATGTCCAACGGTAAATGTTTAAGTGTTAGATAAATATTTCATACTTTCTATTTTTCTTTTTTTCCCCAAATATATATTTTGTGTTTTATAATTAAACTTGGATTAAAAAGGATACAGTAGCTTGAATATGCTATACGTCACTTTTATTTTTCGGTTTACGCACTGGCTTTGAAAACTGAAATGAAATAAAAAAAACTTGCTTTCTAATGTAAGCTTGTCATAATGAAAAAAAAAAATTCAACATTAACAAAAATATATAATTACTATGGATGTTTTCTAAAATGCAAAATTGCTCATCGATCGCGGTTCTTACGCAAGATTTTTCAAATCTAACAAGAAACTCGAAAGATAAGCTTAGATTGTCGAAAAGTCGAAATATTACTGATATTACAACATTTGAGCAAAAGGTTGAAAATTAACCTTCACCGTCATTACAGTGTATCATTCCTCTTTCTTCTTTCCCAAATTTTTTCTCGCAAGATTTAAGAGACATTCTTCAGAATCGCATGCACTGTCCTCAGGTTGCTGGTTTATTTACAACCCAACGCGCGCTAGCTTGATTTTTGCGACAGCAGACTAGTACTCCGGTCAAAATAAGTTGGAAGTGGCTAAACAAAATTGCACAGTATAACAAGACTATAAACCTAAATAAAGTCTTTATTATTATTATTATTATTATTATTATTATTATTATTATTATTATTATTGTTATTATTAGTCTTATTATTACTATTATTATTAATACTTTATATAGAACACTAACTAGCTTTAGAAAATATATTTTAATGGTGTTAACAATTTCATTGATTGATTGATTATTAAGCCGTACACACTCTCTTATAAGTTGGTTTATTCTTATTTTTTAAGCATTTTCAGCCACAAACTTTCCTTAAATTGTTTATATTTCCTTATATTTCCAAATAGCACTAAATTTGTCTTGTTGGAGTAGTTACAACATAATACTGCTGAAAAACCGAACAGATTCCAAACAAAACGTTGCACGTACACGTTATATACATTTTAATTCACGATTTTGTCACCATTTTTGGCTGCAAGAAATGCCGTTATGATTTCACATGTACTTTTGATTTGTTTACAAGGACGTATAGAAATCAAAATTAATCTGTCTTACCCTGATCTTCAGCCTAGTGATTTCTTTTGGCTTCCAATTAATTTTTTTTTTATTAAACCTCATCCTAGCTGGATGTGCGTATAAAAAAACGTATAAGAAAAAAAATACGTGTTTTGTCACCATAGAAAACGCCAGTCGAAGCTATCATCTTTTTATTTACGTTCTTTTTTTACAAAATTTAAAAATTTTTATTTCCCATATTTCCGTTTTTCAGGAAACAGCTTTTATTTCTCGAAGGAATTCACTTTAAGACATATTTTTACAGAAATCATTAAATGAGAGAATACAAAAAATTTGACTTCCGGGATTAAACGCAGTTGTACTCCGTTTAATGGCAACTGACTTGAAAAAACAAAACACCACATGATGATGAAGCGATTGAAATTTTAGGGTTCATTTGTCATAGCATAATTGTTCCCAGGTCTTGCTCATTTTGAATCAAACCGGGTGTAGTATAAAATATTACAGCCTATGCTATATGCAGTATCAAACTCTTATTATTCTAGATAGAATTTAAAATAGACAGAAAAATAAACTTAACTCATTAGTCCCGTAGAATAAAGAAAATGCGTGAAATATTTGTTCTTCACAAATATTAATATGACGAAGATAGTTAGTTACTTGCTCTACAATTTAATTATTTATACATAAATGATAAAATGTGGCGGGTGGGAGAACTTCGATCGAAAATGCCAAAATAACTTCTTCAAATACTTCGCCACCACAAAGTGAAATAAAAACAACAGAAAATTTACGGCTAAATAAAATTGCTGTGTTTGTAATAAGGACTTACCTTGGTGTACGTGTATTGGCAAATTTGTAAAAAGCGCGGGATATAGAAACGGAATTTGACCACAGGTCAATAGAACAGAAGCCTCGGTATAAATGATAGATTTTCTGAAGTAATGCTCGTAAGTTGCTCTTTACACTCTATCTTGGCCCGTGAATGCTAGCGCTTTTATATAGCGATGAAGCCGTGAAGATTTAATCACCGTGTCAATGGTTTTATTCACACCGCCACAAATTTCCGAATTTACCGCACTTGTATTGTAACAGGCAGTATCTTTTTCCACGGTTTCTCGTATTACAACTTGTCAAAATTTGACACATGAAACCCAACCAACAACAGCGTGAGACTTCAAGCCGTCAATTGCTATTAATTGAATATTTTCTATGTAAATTGTAGGTTAAGTAATTGGCTTCCGGATAAAAATTGTTTGAAGCGAAAATAATAAGTGAAATTCCTTCTTTAGTCGACAAGACCTAGAAATTAAGAGGCAGTTTCAAGACTAACGTGATACCCAAATCATCTAGTTTGTATAAACCTCGAAATAAATTATCTTTTTAAAAACTCATTTTGTTCAATACAAGATTAGATTTTTAGCAAATACTTTTATCTAAGGATAGAAAACAGTTTTACAACCACTCGGGTAGCTAAAGAAGAGCTTTTGAAACCCAATAAACGCTTTTTGATATAAGATTAACAACCAGAAAATTTTGCCGCTGCTTATTGTTCTTAATAGTTAATTTTTTGGCTGCTTCAGGCGCAATTTTGTTCTTAATTTGTTCTTCTTTTCGACAACGGTTTGAAGTAATAAAAAATAACTTCTAGGTAACTTTTAGTATGAATATTACATGAGTACGTGTATCAATTTGATTTGGGTTAATAGTAAATATACTAAATGTGTAACGTACGTTTTTATTGTACATGCTATGAACGTAAATAAATTACACTGAGCTCAATAAAGTTTCAACTAGAAACAATGTCAAACTTTTTCAGCATCATCCTTAGTTTGTTTTTCATCGTTTTTAATTTTTTCCTTGTTCTTATAACGTTGTTCTTTTAATATGTGCGTGTATATAAGTTGAAGTGTTCACGTTTAATTTATCATGTGAAGTGAAGAAAAGTCCGCAGAGCAATTCATTCAGTTCATAAAAACTGCTCTTATCACGGTTTGGTGTAATAAAATTGCTTGTTATTTCGTTTTTATTCAAAAATTAAAAAATCTAAACTTTAAGTGATTTATTTACTAAAAACTGTTTTATTTTTCTTAGAAAATTCGAGTATCATTTTTTTTGATACATCGGCAACTTTACTTTGTTTCTCATGCAAAACTCTGAAATTCAGAAATATGTTTTATTTTAAAGCCCAAATTCACGTGATACAAAGGAAAAACACTTGGCACAATCTGAATATTTTCTATGTTGCAGGAATTACGTCATGAGCTTGGGACAATTCGACTCAGAGACGCTTGTAAGTCTGAAATGTAGTCTTTATACACTAAACCTGTTTTCCAGATGTTATATTTACTAATGGAGTAATTGCACAAATTTGATTTAATGCACTTTACAAAAAAATTAAAAAGTTATAGTATCTTGATTTTGACCTATAAGAAGACACGATAGAAAGTTTAAAATTACCATTTACATTGAAGGACAGTAACGTTGTTTGCGTGCTCTCTCTCTGTCAGCATTGTACATGCGGAAGGAAACCACTTCGCCTTGTAGTTTTTGTAAACACCATATTCCTGTTCTATCTTCCTTTACACTTTGTCTACGGAACATAATTTTCTTGAAATCTAAACAAACATGAGAAGCTTAAGCTAAGTTTGAATTAGACTTTCCGAGTTCACTTAACCCAGCCCCGTAACACGGATCTAAGATTACTTGACAAAGCGCCAGGCTCGATTGTGTTTTGATAATGGTTCAGTTAAGTACTATATATATAGCTAGCCAAAAGAAGTTTCTTATTTCTAACAATTCAAACGAAAGTATTTGCCAAACAATATTTGCAGAGCAGTAGCGACAACACAATAAAGGCTATTTCTTCAGCTATAACAATAAGACATAAAAAAGATAATTACACTCAATGTTTTTAACTTATTCCTACTTCTGCCTCAGTTATGCATTATGTTCTTATTCCTGTACGCGATTTGAAATGAGAGATCAAAACAAAAAAACAAGACTTTGAAAAATAGTGCTAATCGTTTGTACTAGCTCTGTGCATCATTTGAGACAATAATAGATCATAGGCGTTATTTAGTGTCCAAAATAACGCCAACGTATTATTAAAAGACTGATTAAAAACTGCAACTAGAAACACTTTCACATTCAGCCTCAACTTGTTAGAAAATAGTTCTTAATTTTCGGCCAACCTGAGCCTTACTGTTCTTATAAAATTCTTCTATAAAAAATGCGTTTGTGCTTTAGATTAAAGTCGAGAGACATCATATATTATATATGTTAGGGTAAACTCAGAGTAAAATTGCTGCGGGATTAATTTTTTTTTCTATTTTCCAAAACTACGAGAAATATGTATCACCGCACTGAAATTCTTTGGTGATTTATTTTGCACATTCGTCGTTCTCTAAAAATAAATGTATTCTAAAGTTGCTCCCTTGAATATTCAAGTTATATTTAACTTTATTTGCTCATACAAGTCAACCTATTCTTCTTTTCGATTATATATAGGAAGATTATGAGGGAACTAACAAGGTCAGTGAACTTGGAACATATTCATTGCAACATTAGCATTGTTAAAAGTCCTATTGCGTCACAGGTCACGTGGTTTTTTAAAAATAGGGATGTGACGATGAAACTCCTTTCATTTGGGATTGTTTGCGGCTGAGTATATTACGTTGGCTTGCTAAAGCTAAATCCTTTCGAGCCAATTGGCCCATAGAGCCGGCGCTTATCTCCGGTTTCCGTAGTGTTAAGCGGATGAG
>JAOTRI020010642.1:17500-19064 GCA_028564885.2 Zoanthus sanctaehelenae | reverse complement strand
ACATTTCTTGAATTTTTCATCAGATACAGTAAAAACTGATAAAATATTTTTTATAACAGTCTGTTGTTTCAGGTTGCTACCTTGAAGTAATACTTTCAGAGGGGCAGCATAATAGATTAGATATCAAGTTTTAGTGACAGGCTGGCTAGAGGTTTTATCGAGCACTACAGACACAACCTAAATACTAGGAGTATACTTCCCTTCCTAGAACATTTTTCAAATCTGACCACTCCAGGACCATTTTTCATATATTACAGTATGAGTGCAAAAACAAATTTGACCAAAATCATTTTAAGTCTTGATTACCAGACAAAAACAAGCAAGCAGAAGAGAAGGGCTCTTAATTGGGTCTTGATTGGTCAAAACTATGACAATCTTGGAGCAATCTAGATTTGATATTATATCAGTCATTTTAAGGTGAAAATTCCCAGCTAGAATTTTGTTACATTTCAAAGAGAGAAATTCCAGTTAGGCTGGAGATTTCGCTTACTCATGATCAGCTAGTCTAGAGAGAAGCAAAGCCTTGGCATTTATAGGGTAGCAGTACCAAGCAGAGGTAACATACTATGACCCTAGGGCTAGGGTCTCGGGTCTAGGGTCTCGGGTCAGCTTAGGGTCTCGGGTCTCGGGTCCGTTCAAAAACTGGTTGACCCGCGGGTCTTCCGATCAAGAAAATGTACAGTTTTGGCTTTTGAAAATTGTTTTATATAAACAAGCATTGAAACGATCTCGAGAGTCATTAATCCTGGCTGGAGATTCCGCTAATCGAACATCACTTAAAAACGTTTCGTTCTTTAAGTTATAAACAAGACGACAAAAGACGACAGTATTCGAAACTTGAAACACGAAATTATTTTACGGCCTACCTGTTTGGAATTCAAACGTCCGTATTTCAAAACATTCTTATTCTTGCTGTAGCTGGTAATCTAGCTTTTTATAAGCAAAAAAGACTTTTCCATCTGCAAAAGAGATATGAAGGACAAAAAACAGTACTGAGAAGTTGTTGATATTCACATTAGCCATACTAAACTAGTACGTATTAAACAAATCAAAATTGAGAAGAGCTCACATGTCGCAACGACGTGACCATTTGCTATTTCTTTACATAAGCAGAGAAATCGTAAACAAAAAGTTTGAATTATTCTTGGGATTTTCTCGATGCGTGGAACGGAGCAAAAACTTTAAGATCAAATGTGAGAGAGAAAAACGTCACGCTAAGAAGCCGCGATGTCACATGTAACGACAAAGACGAAAGCAGCAGGATAATAAAAGCTGACATGGGCATTTTGAAGAGTTTTTAAAACAATATTCGCTGCTAAATATTTGTCATTATATATGTATGGCCAGACTCAAGCTTCGATCCAAGTTACTATTCTTCACCGCCATTCTGTTTAGGAAGTAGATGGTGTGCAGAGTACAATGGAAGATTCCTCATGTAGTAACCGAGCACCTTTTTGTCATCTCTGATGGTCTTAAACACGACCATCACTCTTTGCACTTGTCCCGAAAACTGGTTGCATCAAATCTTGACACAGTAGGATACAAGGTAAGTGTAATGCACGAA
>JAOTRI020010642.1:0-12500 GCA_028564885.2 Zoanthus sanctaehelenae | reverse complement strand
CAGCCTTTAACATCCAGCTTTTTGAGCAACCTAAATAGCAGTGTAGTTGCAGGCACACTACGATGTTATGGTAATATTATTAACGATTTAGCACAAAAAAATGCTGGAAAAGTTTCCCTATCTGACTTCAGAGCGCTAGAGAAGCTAACGCTCAAATCAAGAAAGAAGGACTTAGATTTGTCGTTTCTTAGAAGCTGCAAATCTTTCAATGTTTTTCCGAAGTTTATATGTTTTCCCCTACCAAATACAAATCAACTGGATGTCTACGCGATTAGGAAAAGACTTTTACGGAGCGCTATTTTAAAGTCGTCACGTGAAAAAAGGAAGTTGAACTTGGAATTAGAGAAAAAAACTACCAACATTCGATCAAACATAAATGGTATTGACTGGCTCATCCTCTCAAAATCGTTAAAGAAAAATGTGGATAAGCAAGTAAAACATGCCATAAGTGTTCATCACAAGAAACTTAGGAACCTAACTAGGAACTCTACTCTGCCTTTTACTCATCATGATACCGTCACTAATCTATCTTCCCACAAGTTTACTGAAACTGAACTCAATCTTCTTAAAAACGGACTTAATTTCTCCATACGACCACCAAAGATTGTCAAGTCTGATGTTTTCACAACCTTTGAAATGATCCATCAAACCATGAAAGGCAAGATAAAAAACAAGGAACACTGTTCTAAACTCAAATCTGAAATTGATCACTTGGCACATAATTATATTTCGTCATACAGACCAACTCCCTCTGACTTAAAGAAACATCGAATTCTTCAAACTTTACGAAAGAACAAGTCTATTATCATCCTACGACCAGATAAAGGAAATGGTGTTGTAATTTTAGACAGAGAAGTATACAAAAACTCTTGCCGTAAAATTATTTTAGATAAATCTAAGTTTAAGCTTCTGACCAAGGATCCTACTATCACCAGAGAGGCAAAATTACAACGGTTTTTGAGGAAACTTAAATCCAAGGGATGTTTAGATGACCCTAAATTTAAGTTTATTTTTCCAAGAGGGTCACAGCCAGCTAGATTCTACGGCCTTCCTAAATTACACAAAAAAAGGGCCCCTAATGAGCCACCACCGTTTAGACCGATAGTTTCTTCTATTGGTGCTTACAACTATAACTTAGCTAAATACTTGTGTTCTCTACTTAATCCAATTATTCCTAGTGAATATACCGTTTCAGATTCTTTTTCTTTTGTCAACGAGTTAAAAAGTGTTGACTCTTCTAATAAGTTTCTTATATCTTTCGATGTTGAGAGTCTTTTCACCAATATACCTCTTACGGAAACTATCGACATAGCTATAGATTTAATTTTTAAAAATAATCCTGATTTTTCTATTAGTAGGAAATTTCTTAAGGAACTTTTTTCTTTCGCTACTTGTCAAACACATTTTTTATTCGATGGTAATTTCTATGATCAGATTGATGGTGTTGCCATGGGCTCGCCATTAGCTCCTGTTCTAGCTAATCTTTTCATGGGTTATCACGAACGCACTTGGCTTTCTCAATACAGTGGCTCTCCGGTACTGTATTACCGTAGATATGTAGACGATACTTTCTGTCTTTTTAATAACGAACATGATGCGATGCAGTTTTTTGATTATCTCAATACTAAACATCCAAACATAAGATTTACTTTTGAAAAAGAAATTAACGGTAAATTGTCTTTCCTTGATGTTCTTATTGATAATTCTAAAGATAAACTCGTAACTTCAATTTTTCATAAGAAGACTTACACTGGCCTTTTAACCAATTTCCTTAGTTTTACTCCATTTCGTTATAAAAGTGGTCTTATTAAAACTTTAATTGACAGAACGTTTAAAATCAACAATACCAGCAACGGTTTTCGTTCTGATCTTAATGACTTAACCGAAACGCTCAAACGAAACTCGTATCCGGCTCATGTTATCGATAACACTGTAAAACGATACAATAATGTAGTTCAAAATAACAATGCTAGCCATTTTGTCTCCTCCGACGAGACCTCCAACAACGTTAATTATTTTAAACTACCTTATATCGGTAATTTCTCTAAAGTTACTGAATGTAAAATAAGAAACTTGTGCAAACGGCTATGTAAAGATTTAAACATTAAACTGGTTTTTTCATCGTTTAAAATTAAAAACATTTTCAGTTTTAAAGATCCCATTCCCGACTCTTTAAAATCTTGTGTTGTATATGAATTTACTTGTGCGGGATGTAATGCCCGTTATATTGGCGAGACATGTCGTCATTTTTCAACCAGGATAAAAGAGCACACTGTTAGTGATAAAAATTCACACATTTTCAAACACCTTAAACAGTCCGTTGAATGTAACAATAAATATACTTTAAACTGTTTTAAAATTATAGATAGTGCTAAATCCTCTTTCCATTTAAAACTTAAGGAAGCTTTTCACATAAAAACTAAGAAACCTGAACTCAATGTTCAAGTACAACATTTCAAGACTGCGGTTAACTTTTAGTACACCTTTAGTACTTAGAAATGTTCTATTTCCTGTAACTTTATTATTAGTCTATCATTTACTTGTCAATCATTTTAAACTTATCTTATATATATTTTGTAACGAACTCAGTTTGTATTCATTCTTCCGAAGATGGCATAAGTTATGCCGAAACATGTCAAGATTAAAAACTATATTCGTATATGTGAGAGTTGTTTTATCAATTGTGCTACTACGCTGTTATGGTATTATTATTCTGTTAGTGATAAATATCTTAATTATTCGCCGTATAAAAAAGAGAAAACTTACTGACGTTTGGGACGTTAGTCCTTCGTCGGAGTAAAATTAATGTCTGAAACATCAGTAAAGGCGCGATCACACGGTGCAACATTCCATGCAACATTGCGCGCAACAAAGTTTTTACAAGTGGGCACACAGTGCAACAAAATCACGCAACATTTCTTGTGACTACGCAGCGTGCTTACCTGTGCAACATTGCAACAATCAAAACGGCGTCCAAGAAGTCCTTGCTACGCGCAGTGTTGCCTGATTAGAGCGCGATTCAACTTCAGCTTTGTTGCATGCAACAACTGAATTCATCGGTGGACACACGCTGCAACAACCCAACACCCCAACTATCGCGATAGCTCTCTGGGAGCTAAAAACCTGGCTAAAAACCTCTCAATCATTCCTCATATATGCATAACACAGGCCATTTACCTTTAAGTTAAAAACTGGAATACCCCTGGAGCTGCGCATCTCCGATATCCACTCCCCCCCGCCCAAAAAAATATATATATAAATAAGTAAATAAAACCACTACTAACGCCACTACTACTAATAATAACAATAAAATCACCTTTAAGAACACAAACAAAATCTAAAAAGTTTTGTAATTTTGCATCTGTGTATAATTCTTTTTCCTTTTGTTTTTGTTTCATTACTATTACCCTCATCAAAGATTTAATGTAATTTTCTTTTTCTTTTTTATACATTTTTTAAAAAGAAATTTTAAAAAATTACTATTAATATAACAAAATAAAAAGAAAAAAAATATTGAGAGCTTGTCACTTGGTTAATTCAGTTGTTACTTTAGTTTTGGCTAAAAATACAAACCAGCACGCTTGTAAGTGGGTTTTAACTCATTTATTTAAATCAACTTGAACACAAAAACCTTACAAGTCTTACTTCCAGAAATCTGAAATAAATATTTGACAAGCATAACAGACAAAAGAATAAATCAGAATCAAGAATGGAGATCAGTTTCTTTAACGTCTTCCGCGACGTACACGTCTTCCTGTTCCCCTTCGGCGTTGCTTGCGAACGGCGGGTCTGCGCCTTCTCGCTCCTTTTCTAGCCTTGCTTGAAGTCGACACTCGGCGGCGTCGTCTAGCTTTCTTTCCCTTTTTACTTTTCTTCGTCTTTTTCTTCATTGATCGGCGTTTGCGGCCTTTGCGAGCCTTTCGAGACGGTTTGCGGGCTTTACGCGTCTTGCGGCGGCGAGTCGCTCGCTTTTTCCCTTTTTTAGTTAGTCCAGCCTTAGAAAGTTTAAAACCTTGGCGAGTTCTCGTAAGCTCTCCGCTTTTCACCCCACGGGCGAGAACAAGGTAAATTAGAAACGGCTTTGCTCTAACGCCATGGCGTCTAAGGTATCTGAGAATTTCTTTACTGTTGGAACCGTTTCGATTACCAAGAGCAGCGATAGCGCTATAAACAGCTTTCGTAGGTAGTTTTCTGCTTCGCTTTTTTGTCACTCGTTTCGACTTTTTTGCTCCACGTTTTGCTTTAGCCATAATGCTATTTTAAACTATTCAAGCTAACGTAAGTTGTTTCAGCAAGATCTTTCGGAAAATTTCTAACCTTAATTTTCTTGCCAATTTATAGAATTCCGTGAACGACGTAATTAATGAACCGAGTCATAATTATTAATTGGAAATTAGATATTTTTAATTATAATTATCGTGACGTTACAAAGACGTTTGTTACATGTTACGTAAATTGTTATTTTCAATGATTTTTTACTGAACGATCGCTTTCTGTTAGCTTTGAATATTTCAGTACTTTCAAAACTAAAATTGTGGATGCTAAATCATTGCTTCAAACCGCAAGCGCCTATAGTTCTGTCTTTTAATAAAAAAAATATCTTTGAAAGCTAATCGCACGCAGTAGATTGGGTAAATGTTTTTGTTCAGTCGGTTGGATTGAATTGATTCTATAAAACAGTTTAAACATCTGAATGGAGAGCTCGCAGGAAGTTAAAAAAAACTTAATCAATTAGGATGTCTTAATGCTAGCTTTTTCATAAAAACAAATAAACTTTGCCGAGGTTCATTGCGCTTTTGATGCAAGTTCGTCGGGAGCACGATTATTATTAAATGAAATAATTTCCTTTGCCCAACATGTTTATTTAAAAAGTGCGCGAGCTTGAAATCTTTTACTTGTCCTTGTTCCTGCATCTAACCGTCTCTTTTGTCAAATACAACTTTCACTAGTAAAGATCAAATGCGCTAAAAATCGCCTTTCTACTTGCACAGTATATAAGCAGTCTTCCTATTGGAGCAACTAATCCTTTTCCTTGTTTTTGGTTTCAAACTATTTATCATACAACTTAAATTACTTTTGCGACGAAGCTTCTGTTCTTGGTCAACTGATACTCTTTTCATAGTACTTTGAAATTTGAAACCTTTCCCCCATCTTGGTTCATGGCCGCGTCCTGAAGGGGACTGGTAACAACTGTGAACGACGTCAGTCAATTTCCTAAATTTGTCCAAAAATAAAAAGTGAAAGCAAATAACAATGCTTTTTGCTACATGTTTTGTGAAGTTAGATAAATTGTTATTTTCAATGATTGCTTTCTGTTAGCTTTGAACTTTTATACCTTCAAAATTAAAATTGCGGATGCTAAATCATTGCTTCAAACCGCAAGCGCCTATAGTTCTGTCTTTTGATAAAAAAAATATCTTTGAAAGCTAATCGCACGCAGTAGCTGGGGTAAATGTTTTCGTTCAATCGGTTGGATTGAATTGATTCTATAATAGATATCTGAACAGACATAACTATGATGCTGCTGAAAAAAAAAGCAAAACAGTTACTGCTCATCAGCAGGATGCCCAAACTGTGTGCAATTCTACAATTGGTTTCGGCTCCATTAATACTCTTCCAATTCACTGAATGGAGCAGGTGCTTGAGGTAAATAGATATCTGAACAGACATAACTATGATGCTGCTGAAAAAAAAAGCAAAACAGTTACTGTTCATCAGCAGAATACCCTAATAGTATGCAATTCTACAATTGGTTTCGACTTCATTAAATCCTGAATGGAGAGCTCGCTGAAAATTAAAAAAAACTTGATCAATTAGGATGTCTTAATGCTCATTGCGCTTTTGCTGCAAGATTTTTTTACGCCGGTATCATTTGGCACTGACGTCATTCACGGCTATCGCCAGTCCCCCTCAGGATGCGGCCATGAACCAAGATGAATGATGATGATGATACACGAGACTTTCTCGACACATCAAATGGCGGGAAAGTTGTAACTCACAAGTTGTCGGCTTCCAGTTCTAAGCTCATAGGGACCTTAACCAACTAATGACGGGTATTGATGAACGACGACGGCTTCGAGAAATTCTCCTTCTTCAATTACTAGTTAAATCTAACGCTTTGTAAAGCAAGAATTTAAACAAAAATTTCTTTTTCAAGAAAAGATATACTGTTATTTATGAATGCTCGTTGGATTTTTCTTGGAAAAGTCTTGTTTATGCAAAAATTTTAGTTAAAATATTTCCTTGTAAGATTGGAAACAACAGCTTTAGTTAACTCTTGATGGTTCATGCTAATCGGCTTTTGAACATCTGGTCCCAGGTGTATTCCTTATTTCTTTTTGTGTGTCATTAGGATTTTTTCTTTGCTTTAAGCATTGTGAATAGAAAAATGATTAAATGTCCGTGGATCTCCTCATCTAATATCTGGTGTCGTCTAATAACTGATGGACAATTGAACAACTAATAATATAATTTTGTAGACCGGATACAGCAAACTAAATTTTACCGAGACCAAAAGTTTTGTTTGTTAGAGATGATAATTGCAGTTTTCTAAATTTTGTTTTCGAAAATAGAGTTATGCTATGTTGTAAATTATAAATATCAGCGTTTTAATAAAGTTTGTCATTCTGCGTACGACGAGAAACAAAAGACGGCTAAACTCCCTGAACCACCGCCTGGTTAGCCCAGTTGGTAAAGCGCCAGTATGCTGTGCCGTACCAACACTGGAGGTCTTAAAATAATTGAGGACAAAGTGCTGCCTTTGCTCTAACATCTGCAAAAGGTTAGACTTTCGCGTCGTCACGGAGAAGGACGTTAAACCGTCTCTCGATCGAGAAGCCTCTCGCCTTTTTGTCGAGGGACTTAAAAGAACCCAAATACTTTTCGCAAAGAACAGGGTGCATGGTGATCCGAATGTTATGGTCCGGTCTCTTCAACTGAGGGCACTTCTTATTGGCTGCCAATTTGGGCCATTACATGTGAGCCGCTCAGCGGAACGTTTAGAACTTTAAGGATAAGCGCTATTTAAGTGCTGCAATTATTATCATTATTATGCGAATTTATGATTTTGTTTGCATTGTGGCGATTATGTGGACCGATCGCTTTGGAATGTGTCTGAAAACAATAGTTTGAAAATGGCGGCCCGTCCAAAAACGCAAACTTAATGTTATTATTTCATTGTATAAGTATGAACAAATTTTAAATTGTATAATGGGAAAGTTGTAAAATTTTTAATTCTATAAATTGATAATTTTTGAGGTATTTAAAAAACCGAATTCTAAAATATGGACAAAAATAAACTCAACTAAGGTGTTTGTCCAGCCTTGTGTAGAAGTAGTCTAAGACTGTGCGAATGATTTAAAATTTAGAAAAACGTGTTAGCTCTTAAAAGCACTATAGCAGTAGTTCATGATTTTGGAGGTACAAACGCGAGTTTAATTTTACCATGGTGATATTGTATTCGTACAGTGACGCTATCAACCATAATTTAACAAACGTAACGCCCAACAACAAAAAGATATTGAAAAGACCCTTTTTTATAAGAAAAACAGGCTCTCAAAATGGCCAAATTTTAAGAACAATTTAAGAACAATTTTACCACGGTGGTATTGTATACGTACAGTGACGCTGTCAACAGCAATTTATAAAATATTTACGATAGTACAGTGGTTTCTATTGGCCGAGAGGTGTGTTTTCATAGGCCAATGAAAGTATAGAAATGACGTACATAGCTAGTCCTCGTAAGGAGATTTTGTAAAATGATCATGAAATAAACGCAAGTAACAATGCGGTTGTAATTCTCTTTCTCAGAGTCCTGAAAATGGAATAATTATTTCATACTCGACTGCGTCTCGTGCTTCACTGATCAGCTCTCGAATTCTCCCAAACGTGCGCCTCGGTTTTCATAGCACTAAGCCACTATGAAGGCACAGAAAAAATGTTTTATTTCTTAATTAACAAACGTATACTTAGTTCTCTGTTAATTAACTTAGAACAATTTTACCTGATGATGACACAAGTGGTTGAAAACGTTTGTTTTTTTAAAATATATTTTTTACCATTTGTTTATATTACAGTTTAACTTTAAGAACAATCTCAGACTGAGGCTCCAAATATCTATGAAAAGTTTACGTAGAGACCTCGCTAAAATTAGCAAAACAATATTAAACTCAAAACGTCTCACGGTGTTTCTCACTTATACAAAATGCGAGACGCATGCGGTTTTCAATGCCTTGATTGTTTAATTTCTATTATGGAATTTTTTTAAATTTAAGCACCTAGAAATAAGAAATTAAGAACAATTTGAGCTTGAAATCACCAAAAAATTGAGAGCAATCAGCCTCGGAAAAAATTTTACAGGTTCTTATAATAGAAGCGTGTATTGTAGCTTTGTAAATGTCACTACACAATTATTTAACAGTTAGACCTCGAGGACGAATGGACTACGAGTAATAGTCCATGAGGCCGTAGGTCGAATGAACTATTCAAAGTCGTAGTCCATGAGGCCGAGAGGTCTAATTGTTTTAGTATCACCTAACTAGTTGGACAGAAAAAGCAATAACCGGCAACAACAAAAAAAGAAATAACCGGTTTTCCAAACCGGCGAATTTCGCTACTCGATGACTATTACTAATAGACCACTAGTAGCGTAGCCAATCAAAATGATGGATTTGCAATAGTCCACTAGTTGGGTGATACTAATTAACAATTAGACCTCGAGACCGCATGAATTATGAGGCAATAGCCAATGAGGCTGAAGGCCGAATGGGTTATTGCCTCGTAGTTTATGATGTCGACCGGTCTAATTGTTTTAGTATTTTTCAACATATTGGGCCGAAATTAAATATAAATATATGCTAATTTGGAGATACTAAATCAGTAAATTTTTCAATTTGCAACTCTCGTTTGTATCCGTAAAAAAATCTATGAAAAAGTAGCAATATTTCTGTTTTCTAATGCTTGTAACATACCATTGAATATTTTCATTCCGTACTTAGTTGCTTTTTGGTCTTCTAGGGTACTGAACTATCTAGAAGTTCTTGTAAATAGTCATTTGACACTTTCGCAAAACACGAAGAAGCCGCCATTGTTTTTGCGAATTCCCGGATATTGCCATCACGAATAGCCTGAGGTTAGGGAGCCAATCAGATTGTAGTATGAGTAATAGCCCCTTATGTTGGAAAATATTAATTATACTGAACCAAGTTCAATTCAAATGGTATATTCTAAATCCTAGCAGCAAAGGAGCCGGCGCTTATCTTCGGTTACAAGTGCTGCTACTCGTTTACCTACCGCGGAAGGATGGAAAGGTGAGTTAGTTTAGGCAGAAAAGAAGGTTAAACTATAACGGAGTTTTTTTGTTTCGCATTTCTTTATCAAACAGTACAGACTCTTAAAAAGGAATTGCAAGTAATTTGGCCAGACAATTAAGCAGAAGTGCCTTACTCTAAACCAGACCTGATTCTAAGAAATTCATTAAAATTTGGTCTTGGGTCTCCTACCATTTCAATGCACTAACATTGATGTGTTGTTCGATCACACTTCGTTCTATCAAAGTTGTTAGAGTGGACTGGTTAGGAAATGTTACAATGTTTCTTTGCTTCATGTTGTGTGCGCGGTCAAGGTTAAGATCTATTGTTCTTGGTGTGATGCTTTATTAGTTTATTGGCCGTTTGCTCATTTACAATTCGAAATTCAATAGGAAAAAGTAGAACAATAACATACAAGTCCACAAACTTTCCTATTCAATCGACTCTATTAACTTAGGTTCCGGCATCAACTCTCTAAACTTTTTGTTTGTACAGTTGACCGTTTTGTACATATTATTGAACTTTTCTTGATCTTACATATTTTCACTGACACTTTTAACTCTTAAGGCGCCGACACACGATGCAACATTTCATGCAACATTACGTGCAACAGGGGTGTTGCAGCGTGTGTCCACCGATGAATTTTGATCCATGCAACATTGCATGTAACAAAGCTAAGTTGAATCGCGCTCTACTCAGGCAACACTGCGCCAAGCAAGTTTTCTTCTTTTAAAGGACTTCTTGTTGGACGCCGTTTTGATTGTTGTAATGTTGCATGGATAAGAACTCAGTCACTAGAAATGTTGCGTGATTTTGTTGCACGGTGTGTCCACCTCTAAAATATTTGTTGCGCGCAATGTTGCATGAAATGTTGCATCGTGTATCCGCGACTTTACAATACCTGTTCCTTGTCCATGTGGAAGCTTCGGTGCCAAAGGGCAGCCAGACAAGCTATAAATCAAAATAAATTTTTCATTCAATTTTAGAGGCTCTGTAATGGTCAGAGAAGATAATCCTTCAAAAACTATTTACCAACTCCCATACACCTAATAAGGGTTGGAGTAAAGGTCATCAATCGCACCTCCTACAACCCGGCACGTGGGCCGATATCTGTCGATTTCAACCTCAGGGCTATTTCTCTGGATAGTTCAGTTTTCCTCCCTCTGCGAATTCCACTTTCACGCAAAAAACTAAGCAGTTGAGTAATTAAACATAAGCTCTGGCTAGAAAGAATGGGCAACCACTTCCTATGCGACTGAAGTTAAATAAGACACTTATTTATTTATTTATTTATTTATTCATTCATGCATTCATTCATTTATTATTTATTTATTTATTTATTTATTTACTTACTTATTTACTTCATTTTTTTTGTTTATCTAACCGGAATTTATTTATTCATTTAATAAAACCTTGTGAAAATCAAGCTGAACTCTGTTTAAATACCTCAGAAAGAACGTTATTTCACATCACTTGAAAAAATTTGACTCAATCAATTTAAACTAAGCTGAAATCTTTCATTATGAGCCAACGCAAAAGAGCGGCACTGTATACAAACAAACGTGATTAACGTAAGATTAATCATCGCCGCTGTACAAACAGCTAACTAACAGAAAAGAACTGCTAACCGGCTTAATGAATATGCCTCTTACCGTACACACAACAAGAATCTACTTAATCGTGTCGCAAATAAATAGATTTTCTTTCAAAAATATATCCAACCGATATTTAAAGATAAAGACTACATTAAACTTTTCATTTAATTTTTAACATTCGGCAAGATAAAAATCACCTATTTAATGATGGCCTAAAAAAGAAGAGATGCTTACTATGAACACCCAGTGCTCGACCAATTATTTAGAAGAATGACCAAGTGTGAGACGTTTAAGATGTATTTGTTACTGAACATGGAAGCTAGTTCCTCGACACTTGTTTTTAGGGCTCAGTCATATATCGGATTTCCAGGTATTAGAAAGCTTCGCAGCCTCAAGGGTTGAGAAATTTAGAAATGATTATAAAATACGTTATAAGTTTACCTAGATACCCATCCAGAATTCTTCTTTTTCTTTTTCCCAGAAATAAATCACCTATACAATGAGATGATTTACTACTTTATGTTTTAGACGATTCCCTCGACGTTTGGTTGAAAAAAACCTACTGATCCTTTCAATTAGTTTTACCTAAAAAGAATATCAAAAAATAATAAAAAGGGACCTTTTAATTACAACGTTTCAAGCGAGCAAGTATTCATTCAAGAAAACTTGCCGTCAAAGGACGAAAATTTAAGGAGAGCTCATCCTCTTGACAACGAGTTTACAGGTAAAAGCGTGCACGTACTCGTATTTATCTTAGAATTTCTAACCTTCTATGCGAAGAATATTTCCCAGTAACATGTCCCGTACCATCACAACCAACAGTGGGGCACCTGTGCATTAAATTGATATCAAAAATTACTGCAGTACTCAACAGTATATATAATATGGTGATCTCCGACACTGCTTCTATCCCTGAGAAATCTCAATATATCACTTCAATAATAAAAAATACAGTTTAAATTTCTGCATCACTTACTTGATTTCTTGGTGGTCCCGAAGGGTAATTTTTGCAGCCAATGGACATCCTGACAAGCTTTATGAGTGAAAAAAACAAACGACATTATGAATGAAATTATTGTAAAAAACATGACGAATAAAAATATACAACACTAATCTAAATGTAGATTAGAAATGATGCAAAAAAAACAGATAAATAACATGAGCGCACCATTTTGTTGTTAAAACATCTTAGAAAGAAGTACGGACTTACGTTAACAATAAGTTAAAATTCCAGTAAATCCCTGACGCCTTAAGTCACGAGTTCAAAATCGGCGACTGTTTGTTAATCAAGAGATCACATATTTAATGATCTAAGGTAAAAACGTTCGTTACCACACTGTTGTAATGCTGTAATATGCAACAGGTACGTTCGCAGTGGGAGGGTGCACCGGGTGAAAATACACCACTCCTTCATAAGCACGCGCGCATTTCACATAGAAAAGTCCAAGGTTCACTGTAGTCAAATGAAACATTTGGTAGCACGAGTCAATTACTTACTATCTGCTTCAGGTCAGAAACAAAAAGTGATAAAGATCCTTGATATTATATTTTAAGGACTGATAAGCTAAGGTCCGCTCACGCTTAAAGTGGGGGGGGG
>JAOTRI020010543.1:0-19065 GCA_028564885.2 Zoanthus sanctaehelenae | reverse complement strand
CTTTCATGACAAAACGATCGACTAACAAGAATCTTGATGTTTACATAAATTATCTTACCCCCACCAGCGGGGGTAACAAAAAGACCACTTTTATCCGTACTGAAGTTATAATGTATCTTACAAATTGTATACCTCCATTTTATCTTCCTCTTTTAGTTTCTGACAATCTTTAAGTTTACCTATTGCACCCTAAGGAAAAAAACGTTTGTGATAAATCATTGCAGTAAGATAAATAACACTAATATAACTTGGAAATCTGTTACAAGCATTTATTTTAGAAGAGATATAAATATTGTTGTTGAGGGAGAAAGGGAAGAACTCAAAAGATCAATAACCAAGTGGTGGAAAGTGATTGAAGATCTGAAGAATAAATCTGGCACAATATCTGAGTGGAAGTTATAGCCATTAAAAAGAAACCTGTTTAACCCATGTGAATAATAATGATAACGATGTTTGCTCACAGAAGTTTATTGGCTGCAGAACCATGTGGGCTATAGCTCTGCCACTTTTTTGCCCAAAAACATTTTAAATTTCTGTCGAAGTATAGATACCATAAACTTCCATGACTGATTTTGACTTGCTCGTGGCGCTATAAGTTCCGGGAACAACAAGTGCATCTTTAATCATACGTAGGATCCCCTTTGAAAAGAGTGACATTTAATAAGCCCAACCTCCCTCCCCATGGGGTGCTTATTAGAGCATTTACGGTAATCGTAAATCTACGCATTAAAAACTCAGCTGGTCCCAACAGTGTCCTTTCTCCGGCTACCAAAGGTGCTGCATGAATACATTTGAGGAGCTAACATGAAGTACTCACAGTGCTCGCATTGCAAACCGCTACACAGACCGATAATTTGGACCTTAGAGAGATTTGTAGACGAGATCGAAATTTTGACAAATTTACAGCGGCTGTTTAAATAAAATTTTCTTACAAACATGGAACAACAATAACTAGTTCGATATCTTGATGGCTCTGAGCCTGGCGCAAAGATAGCGCGAAAATATACGTGAGAATGAGATGTAGTTCAGTAAATGACCAAGATTATTGTATAATATTTTATTTTGAAGGCATAAATTAAAAGTAATTTATTTACTATCAATTTATATCAAGAGCAGTTAATTGTCCATTGGTGAACAATTACAGGGTGTTAAGTTCAGTTAAAAAAAGCAAACCTAAATCTCTTCGCCTGCCCGCATACGTTGCTAGTGTGTATGTACGACGTTTTATCGTATTCTTGGGTTATATCAAAAGTGCAGTTTCTAGGAGTCTAAAAGGATTTGGCTTAAAAATCAGCTCTTTCAATTTTAAATTTTACTCATCGACTTACTTGCATGCTTTAAGAAATTATTTGGAAAATTTTTATGAGTTTAACGCCAACTGAACGTTTCGCCTCTAACTGGTGCCGCAGCCAAAAAACACAGGAATATCGTCTCCCAAACGGACCCCTTCCTGGTATGGACGCAACAGAGTCTGGTACCCCAACCACTTTTGAAATCAATGCGCATTCCCTGAAGTTCATAAATTGCAAGCTGTGTCGGAGTTTCTACAGAAACCGTTCTTATAAAAATTGATAAATTATACACCGTAGTGAAAATGATTACTTAGCTGACGTTTCGGACTGGAGTCCTTCGTCGGAAACGTCAGCTAAATAATCATTTTCACAACGGTCTATAATTTATCAATTTTTATAAGAACGGTCCCTGAATTGCTACCTTAGCTTTTGGAGGAGTGAAGATGGCAGAAAACAGAGAGCTTAAGCAACAGACGTTCTTGTTGTCAGTCAAGGAGGCCAACCAGAACTAAACTGTCAGCAGATGTCACGTACCTGAACGAGTCATGCGGTCGCGATGATCTTCACGGAGGCCTACAAGCTGCTTTTTGCCTCCGTGTTGGTCTGTCAGAATTGAGAAGTTTTATCATCAAAGATATATCTCAAAGCACCAAAAACATTGAAAATAAATCTTTTTCTAAAGTAAATGTTTAACTCATAATTACTTGAGCATTGAGTTTAACATCAGGTTCTTGCTGTTCGTGCAACCAGTATTACAATCAATTTCTTTATGACTGAGCTCTTCAAAGTTTGTTTTAGCACCTTTTTACCCCGCTTTCGTCCGTCGTGGTAGTGCACGCGCTGCTTTAGGTAAAAATGGCGGAGAATTGACCTCCGTCGTGAAGAAATATTCCGGTGCTTAAAGCTCTCTGTTATCTTTGCAAAGCCGAGAATCAGAATGGAGACCTTCTGGCTAAAAGGCAGACTTCTTACCAACTAATAATAAATAAATTTATTTATTTACGCATGGATGTCTCTTCAGGACTTTAAAAAATATAGATAAAAATAAAAATATAAAAATATAATCAAAAAAGTATTCTATATATCCTATGTAAATTAAATATATATATATAATAAATATCCTACGCCTAATTATTAATGTTATTATGCCTGCTTTTCAAGAGAGCCGTGCCAAATTTTAAGAATATATCTAAAATTATAAGTAGCTACAGCAGCCATTTTTAAAACTATTATGTGAGTCAGCCTGTCGCGACCCGACTGGAAGGCTATTCCAAAGCACTGCACCTCTGTAGCTAAAGCTGTTTTTAAAAAAGTTTGTGCGGGGCTTAGGAATTGCTAGTTTGCTGTCAGAGTCTCTCAGAGAAATATTTGATACGCTACCACGGTCAGTAAATTGGGAGCGCATATAAACAGTCCTGAGCAAGACCACTAGATGATTTACAGAATATATACTGAGTCAACTACGCCCACCCGATTGTAAACTAAATCATGAATAGACTTCCAAACCTTTTGGAATATACTTGAGCTTTAAACAGGAGATGTAACTTTAGTTTGCATTTCTTCCTAAAAACTATCACGGTTGAAACTTTAAGCGCGGGTTATCTCGACAGTTTGATGTCTTTCCTACGAACCTAAGTAGATACTTAGTCAGGGCTCGACTTTATAAAAAATCCTTGGGCCAGCAGGGTCCTAGGTTTTTAGATTTGGGCGCAACGACCAGCACATTAAAATACCTTGAAATTGCAGTGGCCAAACTGGCGACCATGAGTGAAAAGTTAGTCGCCAGTAAACCAAATCAAGTCACATTGGCGACCCCACAGGTCAAAACATCGACCCCTGCTTAGTGTCTTCACCAACCTTATGAACTTGCAGCACCTCTGGGTAGGTAGTTGTTAAACCAGAATACTCTTTGAGCTTCTCTATAAGTGGTACAAAATCATTCTTGGGCTGTAGTACAAGCAATCAGTATGTCAAATACAAACATAAATTTGATTGTGTTAATAACAAAAAAATATTATTTTCAAGTTAGTTGTGTAAACTAAATGAATTACACATATATGCAACAAATTGAACTTTTTGATACGATTGTATTTATTTGTTAGGAAAGAACTTTAAAATAATTTTGAATGAAAAATACTTTTAAACTTTATGAAAAAGAAAATTGACAACCATTTATCAAAGTCATTACACATAATATATATTTTAAAAAACAAATAAACTGAACGTAAGGTAATCTTATTTAGAGTTAAACTACTCAAAGAATGAATATATTTTATTTCTTTAGTGAAAAAATGATACAATCAAACCTGTTCTGCAAACATCTCTCCAATTTCATTGTAAGTTCTCCCTGTGTGTTCCACTGCCTGGGTGAGTTGAGCTGAGTCTGGGGAAAGAACGCCATTATACAATAACACATTTATGAATGTTCAGCAAAGCTAGCTAAGCTAAATTCTTTCGAGCCCAGTGGCCCATGGGGCCGGCACTTATCTCCGGTTTCTGTAGTGTTAAGCGGATGAGAGTCTTTGACTCCCCCTGCACGGGACGCTAATCCATCGCCGGTTAGCTCCCAACAGACGCTGGTACTCATTTACCTACCCCGGGAGGATGGAAAGCTGAGTTTGCTAAGGCGGAAAAGAAGGCCACACAACGATTCAAATCTCGGCAAAGTGCCGGGATCGAACTCGAAACCTCGTGGTTCGAAAGCAGAGATCTAACCAACTGTGCCAACCATGTCCGCCCAATGTTCAGCAAAACAGACTTAAATTGCGGCAATGATTCAATCTTTAAATTTGTCTACTTTCACCAAACCACCTCCTTAGAATTTTCAATAGATTTTAACTTAAGATTTTAACGTTACTTTGTAATTAGTTAGAGTTCATCCTGATGTAAGTAGTTGGTTTCTTTATTAATACTATTCTTTAATGAACTATTTTTAATCCCTTGGATATGTAATGTAAGTATTGTACATATTTTAGTTACATTTAGTATTGGCAACATGACAAAACAGCTCACACACACTTTAAGAAATGTCCTAGTGTTAAGGGTGTTCTGTTTCCAAGTGGTTGGCCTAAGTTTAAATCCCACTTTGTAAATGCAAAGTTTGGGCCAAACTTTTCATTTCCATAAAGAATTTTTAACATCAAAATTTATACTAAGAAAGAAGAAGCTAAATCCTTTACAAGCCAAGTGATCCATGAAGCAGACAGCACTTATTTCCAGTTTCCTTTGTGTTTACTCATGCGATCCATCTTGAGTTGCAGAGGTAAGAGGCACGACTGATGACCAAAATGCCAACCTGATTCCATGATAAGATACAATTTTGACACATTCCACTTAATTATATTCACACCCTTGGGTTTCACTAGGAGCTGAGCAGTGGAAAAATTGATTGGCTGAGAAGACAGCTTTGAACAGCTACTTTCAGCATCTCTGTAGCATTCATTTTTTCTAAAGCTTGGCATAAACTTTAAAAGAGTGCCATATATAAATGTCCTTTTAGGTTTACCATTGAGCTTTTTATAGTTTTACTAAAAGATAAATAACAAATTATATTGATTTAAATATTTTTGATCATGATAACAAAACTCTACTTACTTTGTGAATATTCATCTATTGCGAAGGATGTGCTAAGGCCAGTGAAAGTTGCTCCAACTTTCTTGTACTCACTTTTATAAGCTGTAAAGGAGCATGTAACTATCAAAAACTGATTATAATTTGTTTTTCATTAAACATAATTATATAACCAGGAGTAGCTATAGAATAATTGAAACAAAACTTATCTGCTTACAAGTAATGTATATTAATAATAATGAGACATTTTGAATAACTAATAACAGATATCAAAAAGTCACTGATCAGATACTGAGTAAGTATAATAAACATTATATATAGAAATTTAACTTGATCTTTGTCTAACTCCAGAAAAAATGTAAATTAAGATTATTTTCAACTTACATCCTTGACACTTTTCACAGTGAATTTGTGACCTTTCAATTATGCATTTAACACTTTCATCCATAGATTTGATACATTTTCCAAATTCTTCCATTCGATTTTCCCTAATAATATAATAATTAACATAATAATAAAATTAATAATGATTTCACATTTTTTAAAAAAATTTTAAGCCAAAATGAAATTAGAAATCTTTAAAGAAACTTGTTATCCTTTGAGCTACCATTTGCTGTTTTTAAGGAAAATAGGTAATTGTAAGCATGTAAATTTCTGTATTTATCACCATTTAGGTGGCACACAGTTTTATGTCAACACTATTCTAGCTAGCTTGATAATAAAGAAACTACTACAATATATATAAAATAATGTACTCAATCAATACCTTACTTTCTGCACCCATTATTGATTATATAATTAGCAGAACTTTATATTTAAAATTAATTTTATTAATTATAAACTAGGTAATGAAAAAGAAGAAAAACTTTCTAATTAGTCAAAAGGCTACAGTTAGGCTTCAAATTAGTCAGTTTTTAAAAATACTGCATCATAGATCAAATGTTTTAGACCTCTTTAAGGCTGATATTATCAACTTACACAGATGCTAGAGGCAATTTTTGGTCAGGAGTTTCAATGGTCAAGAAAAACGATGCTCCAACAAGCTTGTCATTTTCTGCTTTCCTTTTTCCTGCTTTCCATTCCTAGAACAAAAACAGAATGTACTGCACACAGTGTAGAAAAAACATCCTTAGAGCATACCAGACCTTATATAGTGACAGCATTTAATATAGACTTGAGGAGCATAATGCAACCAATTTAGATAAGAAACATGTAATGCAGCAGTAGATTTGCAAGGAATTAGTACAAGATAAAATAAACTTGGCGGGTTTCAAATTTACAGCATACAAATTAAATGAAGGTGTATTCTATAATCTAAAAATTGAAAATTGATAATTGCCTTGTTTTTGCCTTATGCTTTCCCAGCTATAATAATTTGACAGAGTCAATAAGACCAGCCGGCATAAAAATAGAATTAACATAAAATTATATATTTCACCTACCTTGTCTCCCTCACCAGGTGATGATATAAAATGTTGGAATACAGAACTTGTTGATAAAACTGGGTGACGACATATTCTTAAAATCCACATTTCTAGCTTTTCTCTCCTCTTTTCTATAAACTCTTCACCAAAACGACCTATTGATCACAGTTTAAACAAGAAATAATATTTTAACTTCAGTGTCAAAAAATATTTTAATACAGCATAAATGTTGATCAAGAGCATAAATCTTTGGCATAGTAACTATGCCAAAGATTTATGCTCTTGATCAACATTTATGCTACAAACTATACAATATCGAGTATATTGATACATTTGCATAGGAAATTACATTTGGGCCAAAGGTAATTAAGTAAATATAATTGTAATAAAAGCGTAATGCTTGTGGGATGTGGCTATGAATAAACCTCAAGTACATAGATTAGCACAAATGTGCTAGTAGCTAACCTGAAGCCACAATACAGGGTACTATGGCCTAGTTGGTAGTGGGTTTTACCCCTAAATCTACCATAAAGAATAATGAGTCTGATTGCTAGCAGCCATGGACAGCTGTTTCGGCCTTTTTAGGCTTCATCAGCATGGCATGGCCAGCAAACAGGCTCAGGTTCCCAGAAAGAACATATGTTGTTAATAAAAGTGTAATGCTTGTGGGATGTGTGGGATGTGTATAGATAGCACAAATGTGCTAGTAGCTAACTTGAAGCCACAATACAGGGTACTATGGCCTAAAAAGGTTGAAACAGCTGTCCATGGCTGCTAGCAATCAGGCTCACTATTTTATTAAATAAACACATTGGAGGCCAAAAGTTAAATACACACTTTGTGGCTCCTACAAATGGAGCCACTGAAAATGTCTGTTTCAGAGTTGTGACTTAAAGTGTCACCAAATTCACAGATTTGAATCTGTCTAACTTCTATTTCACAACTGTTCCAACTGAAAAACTGCAATGATTATTTGACATTTATTTTGTCTACACTGACAGTGGTCATACAAACTCATTCTCCAAAATTGGCCTACACATCAGAAGGGCATTAAAAAAACAAAAATTAAATTTTTTACTGCAAATAATAAAACATAAAGAAGCAAAGAACGTTTTGGCCAAATACCATGGCCTTTATCAGCTAATCTTGGAGGTCATGTGACCTAGACAGAATATATGACAAGTGTTGACAAATGTAATTGGAATGCGTTTGGTGCGTAGATATACATAGAAAGAATTAAGAGAAAAATATCATATATACGCCCTTGGCGGGATTCGAACCCCACATCTTCGGTTTACTAGTCCGACGTGTTAACCACTACAACATTTGAAAATTTGAAATCTGGAAGCTCTGAAACACTATTTCCAGCGTTTTGGGCATCAAATTATGTATAAACATAAGACGCTGTATGATTTCTTAGCACCAACGTTTTTTCGTTTATTTTTACAATCATAATGATATGTTTGATAATTACTTCAATTAAGGCAGAAAGTAGCCAACGTCTCTGAACAAAGTAGCCAACGCTCTTCGTCGGACATTGGTGCTTATTGAAACCCCTGGGTATCCTATCACAGACCTCAGGTAAATACATTGATAATCTATATCACACTCTAGAGCTCAAAAACCATACCCTATAGGGCAGCACATACTCACATATCTCATGTGAGTGGGAGCCAATCGGGATCCCCATAAAGAGGAGTGGCCATATTTAGTACCCCACTTTCTATCTTGCCTATTCAAAGCATCCTTTTTCTCCAAAGCAACACTCTTGTTCTCCTTCAAGGTCAGCCTTGCATCCTCTAGCCGTTTACTTCAAATCAATGCTTTCTCAAGCATGCTCATCATCTCTCCTCAACACATACCAAAACCATCTCACTCCATTGCCAAATTTGAACAAAAGCCATGCATAAATTGTAGATGTTTATCTAATAGACGCTCCAGCTCTAATCACTTTATAAATTTACATAAATTATGCTAAATGTTTGAAAGGAATAAATTACAAATTTACCCAAAATGTTCTCTTAATTTTCATTTTAAGCAAACTGAAGCTTAAATCCTTATATTTAAAACTTCTCACCTGTGATCTGTTTTTCAGGTAAGGGTGGGACATTTATACAAGTAAACTTTTCTAATAATCGAGAGTATAACCAGTCAAAATGCTTGAACCTGCGACTTACAGCAACACCAGTGTTCTGAAATTAACAAATTAATAGTCAAAGGTTTATAAAATTATTTACAACAAATTTTACTCAAAATGCATTCATAAAATAATGTTAAGGCAAGAGCAATTTAATTTCCTGCTTTATAATCTGCCAAACATAATTTTTCAAATAAAATACAATTTCCACCTGAAAATCAAAAATATATTTCTCTGATTGTAATTAATTAAAATGCACTTACTTTGAGGTCAATTAAATATAAAAAGTTAACATGTTTTTGAAATCTAAACATTAAAACCTAACATATGAAATCAACTTGGTTTGTTATGATACTTGCAAATTTAATATATTTTTCTCATTACTCACACTTGGTGTTACATTGTATGAGATAAAGCTCTTCATTCCTTTGAATTTGCTTTTTTTCTCTGGCTGTTGAACTGAACAAGTAAATGGATATCCATTTCTGTTCCAAACAACATTATCATCACTCTCCTACAATCACAACATTTAAACAATTTAGCTAAAATATATACTAGAAAGTACATGACAATAATATCAAGACCCAACAAAATATCTGTCTGATTATCTGGAGGGCAAGTAAATCAATTCTCACCATCCAGGGGTTTCAATAAAAGCCAGTTAGTGGCGGTGTACCACTGCCTGTGGCACCTCTTACCACCGTCTGTTTGGATTTTTAAATGCACCTCTTTGCATCAAAAAATTAATAGTTTGTCCAAAAAATCCTGCTTTGTGGTCAATAAAAATATCCATCAACAGCATGCTTTTTGATGCCAAGAAGCTGGAAATTGCATTTCCGAGCTTCTAGATTTCAAATTTTTACGGCCCCTTTAGTGGTCAATGGCCACTTATAACTAATGTTATTGAAACCCCAGCCATCATCATCAATTATAATCATCATCATTAACCATCATCACCACTATCATCATCAATTAAAATCAACATCATGAATCACCATCATCACCATTATCAATTATCACCAATGATTATTATCAATAATCAAACACCATCACCATTAATTATAATCATCTTTACCACCATAATCAATCAAAATCATCATCAATCATCATCATCATCATCAATCATCATCAATCATCATCATCATAATTATCAATTATCATCAATCATCATCATCATCATTATCAATCATCATCAATCATCATCATCATCATTATCAATCATCATCAATCATCATCATTATCAATCATCATCAATCATCGTCATCATCATTATCAATCATCATCATCATCATTATCTATCATCATCAATCATCATCATTATCAATCATCATCACTCATCGTCATCATCATTATCAATCATCAGCAGTCATCATCATCTTCATCATCATCATGAATCATTATCATGAATCACCATTACAATCACCATCATTATCATTACGCATAACTCACTTTCATCAATCATCATCACAAATTATTACCATCAATTATCATTATCAATATAATCATCACCCTTATCATGAATAATCAATCACAATCATCAGCATTAAATCAGTTACTGTTTTGAGAAAAGAATTACATAATTATATTAATTTTGTAACCTTGATGAATCGATGTGAGTTTCATGACTATCCTATGTTGAGGGTTCTCGTTTTAGTGGTAGACCACACAAGAGCTGGTGAGAGGTCTTAGAAGAGGACCTCATGTTATCTGGTGGGGATGGTTAAACCTGTGTTATGTGAACAGCCAGGACAACCGATGCAGTGTCAGTCCCACATCCCAGAGGCTAGCTGACATTTTTCTTAGTAGTAGAAGCTAATATTCTGGATTGATGAGATTTCATTTCAAATGAATTTATAGCTGTCACATTTAGTAAAAACAAGTTTTCAGATAAACCATTAAGTACTCATGTTGTCAGATGTACTTTCACATCTTTTGTTCTGGAATAAAATTATTGTGGTCCTAATTTATTTTCTATTCATTAACCTGGAGAAAATATGCTTAATAAACTCAACTAATGTAGAAAATATTACTTAAGGTTACCGTTCAGTTTAAAACCGATGAAAATGACCAAAATGAGATTATCAACCATTTGGATAAATAATTAGTAAACCTTTAAATATGTGGAAAAAAAAATTGCAATATTTAAAGAACGAGATTTTGAAATAGAAAGTTTCACCGGAAGTAAAATGGCTCGTCACGATCTATTGTTTTGACAGTGCCCTTTGGCGTCAGTTTCGCCGGATTATAAAAACCACCTCTGTTGATTTGTTCAGTTTCGCACTTCGTGGGAGATATTACGGCCGGAAGTGATTTTGATTGGCGCAATATTCTTGTGGGCGGAGAAAAATAAACATATCATGCGGTGGGTTTGGGAGAGCGCCAAAACTTTAAATGCTTTTTTTCTCGAAACTATTTTTATGTCAAATCTACGAAACACTCGAGGTTCCAACTTGGGGAGTTTTTCGACAATAACTCTGAAATTTGGCAGTTTTACAGCTAAATAACTTAAGTTCAAAAATGTGTCAGCGTTTTTTAAAATTTTAAAAACTTTTAAAGTTATTGCGATAAAACTCCGCTGCTTTCGTTTTCGAAAGCGCTAATTCTGGTTTTTGGTTGTAAAATAAAAACAAAGCGGCCTTTCAAAAAACGCCGACACATTTTTGGACTTCAATTAGTGTCAAATAAGAAAATATAACAAGCGATGCCATCAAACGGAGCATGTTGGACTTGGAACTCCCGAAAGAGAACACAATAGTCGAAAACTAAGGCTTTCGTTCTTTTTATTTATTTAAAATTAAAGAGCCATTTAGAGAATTTAATAAGCTCTTCAGTGATATGTAGGTTTATAGGGTTACGTTGCGAATTAACAGAGATATGCCCTACGAACCCAAAACACCGCTTAAACTGAACGGTAACCTTAAATCTGCAACTCAGTTTCAATAAACTTCGAGGTTAATTGATAGTTAACCACAACTGTTCAAGTGTCAGTTAGAGAAACACCTTTTCCTTCGACGATAGCCAGAATTTAACACCTCGTAAAACTACATCGAAAAAACTCTTTAAATATTTTTCTGTTTCAAAGCTTGTCATGAAGATCTATGTTTTCCAACCACAGGGTCTCCAGTTCGATCCTGGCACTTTGCCGAGATTCGAATATTAGTGTGACCTTCTTTTCTGACTAAGCTAACACAGCTATCCATTCTTAATCAGGGTAGGTAAACGAGTACCAACGTCTACTGGGAGCTAACCTGCGATGGATTAGTATCCCACCCAGAGGGAGTCAAAGACTTTCATCCTCTTAACACCACAGAAACCTGAGATAAGCGCTGGCCCCATGGACCACTAGGCTCGCGTAAAATGATTTAGCTTAGCAAATTAAAAATCTGACCGATACAATAATACGACGCAAAAAAGAACACCAGCATGAAATGGAAAATGTTTTCATCCTATCATTTTAATCTTAGCGAAATATTACAAATCTGATCTGTATGTAGCTTTGCCTTTTGGAATTAGAGTGCCTATTACTTCAAAATATAAGTACCAGTTACGCCAAGAAAATTCAACAGCTGGTACTCAATATGTGCATGGCAAGCTAGATTTTTTCAGTGGTAAAGCAAGTCCTCTGACATTTTAAGAGACCACTAATAATCTAACAAAAAATGCTGTATTTCTTTGATGTACGACAACCATACGCAGAGGTGCCAAATATGGTAAAAATGTATTGTAGGATCATTTAATTTCCCATCAAGCTCTATCTCTCGGTTTTTAGTTTCCAGTTATTGATTTTTCTATTTTATCTCAAAATGCTACTGGAAAAATTTGATGATGTGTAAGGTTGGGCCACATTTTCATACTGAAATTGTTGACCAAATTTTAATATGATGTAAATATATTATTCAAGTGCTTGCATGTGTTCCTCAGCCGTTACATAAGATACTTTAAATTTTATACCCTATTAACACAGTTTGGTTAGGTTATTGGTAAAATACCATTTATAGCAATTTTTCATTATCAACAACAATATCCTTTATAAAAATTAAGAACTAAGATAAGAACCTCTTATATAAGCCTAAACTTACAATAAGCACTTCAAAATTTAAGAATCTGTATCGTCAAAGATTCAGTCTTCTTCAGTTCGCTGCGTTCTAGAGTATTTGGCTTGAATGACTGATATGAAATACCATAAACCTACACCTATTTTAACTTTAAAAGAATTCAGTATAATTTCTAGCGGTGATTATAGAAATGGTACGCGCTGATTGGTTGAGAACTTTGTTTTCTCTGGCTACTGACCACCGCGTTTTTTATAGCAATGACGGCTTTTAGTTTACAAAACGGCGGCCAGATTTGTTGCTGTTTCTGAGGAGGACATTTTTAAATTTATCTTTCTATTTTTTTTTTAATAATCACCATAGCAATTATACTAAAACAATTAATCAACTCAGGCTTTGTGAATATTGCGATAGTCACATCGACTTCGTTTTGGAGAATTCGCCGATATTTACGTCGCCTTCGGAGACTAATTGTTCAATAAAACTCAAACATTTCCCTATCTAATCCCATAAACTATAAAAACTGGCTATTAGTGCTATATATTCATTGTTTCGTTTAGCGCAGTCACGGTGACCTTATCGTCATGGCAACTCTGTTTGGTTACAGAGAAATTTCTTTTCAAAATCCTATTTCCTTACTGTTTCCTGAAAAATATCGAAACTCAGCATTCTTTTTTAAAATTGCAACATATTCCTACACTATTGCTATAGATATGGGGTCTGATATAGCATGTAAGAATAATGCTTTTATTTGTGTGTTACTTTCAACCAATGAATGTGCCGATTACTTCGCCAAAGAGAAATGAAACAGTGTTTTTGAGCATAAAATCTAATACTAACACTTATTAAAAAACTTGAAATAAACAGTTTGATTTAAGTGCCGATCTGACCACAAAAAGTAAACAGATTCACGTGCAACGATGTAATTTTAGATAACATGCATAAATACTTATATACATTATTCAATATACATACATAATCTTTGTTATTATATATCAAGTTGCTCTATCGTCTGTGGCACTTATATATTGGGAACTTAACTTATACAATGAAAATACAACGTTATGCAATGACATACTATGTACATAAATATAAACATATATGCACTGATACATAAACTACTAAACTATTTTAGTTCGAGTTATCTTCTTTTTCATTAAAATATAACGTCTCGCATGTAGCTGATATTAAAGGAAGAGAAAGGAAACTGAAACATGAATTTCGGAAGCCATATTGCGCATGGAACTGCTTCTTTCGTTTGCTTTAGTTTTCTTTGGCTACATTTTTTTCTTTTCCGTTCTCATGTCTCATGTCTCAAAATATATCTTATCAAGATATATGCGTTTCGTATAAATTGAGTATCATACTTTGATTTAAAAGCCTCTACTGATAGCTTTCAACTATAAAACTATCGAAATAAAACCTACTGAATGTTTTGGCTGTTGCTTCAATCATTTTTATCTATTGTTGTAATATCATAATTATTCACACAAGTTTAGGTCTCCTTATATAATCTATATCATTCTTAATTTATATCTTGCGCTATATAACAAAAACAATAAATCAATCAACGCAATATGTCTCACTAAGACAGTAATCAAGTTAATATAGATTCGCTAACAATCGATATCCATGCTACAAATGTCGTTCTTCACTGTTGTACTTGTAGACTGTATCGTATCGGGTGTCCCATTGGCATCGTCGTCAAATTCAAAGTCTCCTTTTCAGTTATTAAACGTGTGTTTAAAAGTTAAATTGGAAGACATAATATCTCAGTTGTGGTTAGTAATTCTTATTGAAGATCAAGGCGTTTTCGCTGCCAAGCTCCTCAGTGGTCCTGCCATTACAAGTGGAACTGGAAGATTCATTCTTTAAGTCAATACTGATCAGAGGAACTTTACTCAGTTTAAATTCAACCTAAAAAAACACTTTTAAATAGTAAAATAAATAATATAATGAAAACACCAGTAATAAACATATTCGTTTTAATTATAACTTGTCTTTTCGTATGTTACAACATACATTATTAAAAGTGAAAAATCGGTTTTGTATTTTATTAAATTAACTTCGATTTCGATGGCCAAGTAACAAGAGTCTATATAAATTAGTAAAATCAATGCTAAGGTGCCAAATGATTCACATTTAATTTTAAACAGATAGGAGGATTTTATTATTAAGCTAAGTACCTGCACATCTTCTAGCAATCATCGCGCCTCTGATATTGATCGACGATCGTGTCGTTATTGAATTGCACAAAGAGTGTTTTTAAGTGACGTCACAACAAGCCACGCCAAGTCTTAAGATGAGATCTTACTCAATTAAAACCGTTACATAAAGAGTTCATGAACAAAGCACATTTTCATAAAGCTTTTACACACGGTGACTCTTCTCTGTCGAACTCAATGGCTCTTTTAGCGGTAAGTTTTGTTAACTTGTGAATATAAACTCTATGCTGGATAGGACCTTGGACGTACGCAAAGATAAACGAGACATTTTGAAAGTATAGAAAATTTTTGTATATGCTATTTTTTGTCAATCACTCAATGAGATTTCCTTTTTCAATTCAAAGAAGAACTTTTCAACAAACTAGTAATGTCTCAATGAAATATCATTTAGACATTTCCTCGTTATCTAACCTACGTATATCTTATTCATAACATGAGAATATTCCCGTGAAGATTTTTCACCTTTAATTTTTTTCTTTCGGGTCCGAGAAAAACAACTTAAGTCACTACAGAAACATTTTTTCAGAATCTCGCTTATTGAAATACAATTCATGTCATTAGTCCAAATAATAAAAAAGTGATGACTTATAATTATCAAAAGTTTTTGTTAATCCAGGGGTCACAGCATGAAATGTTTTATATTATTTCTTTCCAGGAAGTACGAAAAACTGGTTATTTAGGTCAGATTCAGACTGCGGAGTTAACCGACCATTCACATTTCTTATTGCAAACGTTTTTGCATAAGAACCGGCAAATGCCGAGGTTTATTGTTTTTAATTTTTTGGTGAATTATGCCTCAAATTGTTCTTAATTTTGTTCTTATTTCTAGCAGCTCAAATTGAACGAAAAACGCAATAGAATGAATTAAGTCATTGCAGAACGATGCCGCCTCGCATTTTATGATAAACCGGTGGAACACCGTGAGACTGTTTGTGTCAGTTCATATTGCGTTGCTATATAGGTTAATTTATTAGTTTTAGTAAAGCTTAAGTCCCTACGTCAATCATTTTCACTGATATTCGGAACCTCGGCCTGAGATGTTCTTAAATTGTTCTTCAATGTTGGCAAGTTTAAGCCTCGCTCTTATAATGCTGTTCTTATAAAAAAAAGGTGTGAAAACAGTTTTCTTTGACTTTGTTTGAAAAGTAGAAAAAACAACATAAAATATTGTTGCAGCTATTTTCAAATGCGGAACACCGAAAATAGTTTGTATTTTTAGGTTACGTAGCCTTATTTTTTCCTGAAACAATTTCAGTGTGGTTTCCTTTGAACTTCTTTCTATATAAGATAATTGTGTTTTATATCTTTTAAAAAAAAACTTTAACTGCTTTAAAGACACCGCTAAATGTTGATAATAGCTAATTTAGATATATATACTATTGGTTTGTCACTGACTTCTCCCAGCGTATTCGTTCATACTCCTTTAAAATTTTCACTTTATTTGAGCTTTATATAATTGTTGAATAATTCTTAAACAATAGTTTTTGAAATATAGGTCCTCAATTTGTCAAATGCCCATGAAACCAGAGTGGTCGTGTCATTGAACACAAGTACGATTCTTAAGATATTCTTAAAATGACGGAAATTTGTGTCTCTCTTATAAACTAACTTCTTGTCAAAAAAAGAGTGTATCGTAGTCATTCTCTTTGCAGTGAATATTCACTTAATTGGAGAAAGATCCTCTGAAATACCTAAGAAAATCTTTCTGAGATTTAAGCTTGTTACCGGCTCGCGATACTGTTACTGCAGAGTTCCAATCACTGAACCGAATTATTCTAGGCTTGGCAATTACATGAACAACCGCAAAGATCATTCATAACGTCATTGCCGCATTCAAACGCGAGGCAAACTCGTATCAATATCAACATTAAATTACTCCTCACTATTTTTTATAAGAACAACTTTTAAAAAAAATGAGGATCAGATTGACCTACTTAAGAACAATTTTAGAGCAGCTGAGCTTGAAAAAAATGTTTTTAGTTGAAAATTTTCTGACTCTTATAATTCGTATTCGCAATGTGCATGCACAGTAAAAACAAACAAAGTACCGTTTCCTATCTAATATTATACATATATCTATCCATAACGTTGACCCTAATACTGCAGCATACTATATTTAAATGTATTAGTAGTAAAAGTTCCTCAAACGATCTGATGATCAGCACGGATTTTCAATCCCTTGTTCCATTCACAGGAATAAGAGCAAATTAAGAACAAATTTAACAGCCTGAAGCAACCTAGCAATTAAAGATAATGAGTTTAGGAAATATTTACTAGATTGCATATCAAATAATCGTGAACTTACAGTTCAGTAGTTAGCCATGAAGAAGGACTTTTTTCGGGTGTTTGTAAATTTTCGAAAATGTCTATCCATGTTATAAAAGTTCTTCAGACGACTCGCTCTGATTTTCAAATGCTTTTTTATTTCGATATTTTACATTAAATCAAACCCCTCACAGGAATAGGAACAAATTTAGAACATATTGATACTGGAACAGCTCAATATTTAAGAACAATATACTTCAGCAAAATTTAGCTGTTGATTATAAAACAGCGTATGCTTACAAAAATTATTATCTAATTTAGTAATTACACTTGCAGTGATGACAACGATGTAAAAAATATAATTATAAAGAAAGAAAAAAAGCCAAAAAACGTAGCTGTTTATGATAAAACCTAAGTCTAAGACACTCCCATCAATATTTCTCGTCATACCAGTCGCTAGTAAAAGATATTTAGGAGGGTTTCTAAAAACCCAGTTGACACATGATAATAAATTTCTTACATATAGGAATATAAAATGGGCGCGCGGAGATACGGATTTTATCTTCGAGTGGTGAAAAGATCTCCATTATCGGTAAAATCTATTAAAATTCAATTTTTGATTATCTTTAACCGGTATAAAACGATGTACAATACAAATTTGAAATGTGTTTGAGTCACAATGAGTAAAAAAGTGATGAAAATCTAAGTGTTTACTTTTATAACCGTCCTCAATGTTGAGTTTAAAACGGATGTAAAACTAATACATCAAAAGCGTAGATGAAACAAAACGTTAGAAAGAGATCTAGAAACTGTTCAAAAAAAATATGTTTACCAAGTCACTTGTGAAAATAACAAGTTTACAAAAGCCAGAAATATAAGTATTTTATTTGTTTTATGAACAGTTATATAATAAGTAATTGGTATCTAATGCTTTGTATACACGATAGTCAATATTTGGTCACGCTCGCACGTGAATTGAAGTGGGTACCTGATTGGGTTCCATGTCACGGCTTCCGATGCCAGTTTGACCTCTAAGCAAAAGGGTTCAAATTAATGGCATTGTTATAAATTTGTGGGTCGGAACCTTCGAATTTTGGACAGATGATTTAATTGGACAAATTTGAGACCTGATAAGCCGCACTAGAAAGAGTCAAATCGTGTTTTAGATTTCCCTGTAATTGTGTTGCGATTTTTAAAATTCTATACGCTCCCTTCCACTCCCACCTCTCCATTATTTCCTTTATTTCCGCACATCCTTCCCTTCTTCACATTTTGTTTTATCAAATTCCGCACTCCCACACTCCATTATCCGGATCAGGATTATCTGGACCAGGATTATCCGGACAGGGTTATCATGACCAGGATTATCCGAACCAGAATTATCTGGACAGGGTTATCCGGGTCAGGATTATCCGGACCAGGATTATTTAGACCAGTGTTATCCGGACTAGGATTATCCGAAGCAGGATTATCCGGACAGGGTTATCCGGGCCACGAATATTTGGACCAGGATTATGCGGACCAGGATAATTCAAACCAGTATTATCCAGGCTAGGAATATTTGTACCTGGATTGCCCGGACCAGGATTATCCGGAGCTCAAATTTTCCGGACCCATCTATAATTTTGACTATTTTCTCTAGTTACGTCACGAATAATAATTAGGTCAATGTTATTCTGATAACTTGAGGTGCATATAGACCGATTACATTCCCTTAAAAGGCTGTTAAAACTTGAAAGTTTCTGAAGCTTGAAAGTGTTACGTGACAGTTTTTGAAGCAAACAAACATGCTTGAGCATGTTGGAGTGTTCACTATGAATGTCTGAACAAAAAGCGAATAATCATAAGTTCCACGAAGGCTGTGTGAAAACGTTTCCTTGCCGTTCACATGTTATATTAGGGGCATACGCATAACCAGGAGGAAGGTTACATGGGTTCCGCAGCCCCGCTCCTCTAGGGTCCAGGAATTAACCCTCTTCTCGATTTTCGTTCTGCAACGGTTCATACAAATGCAAATAGTAATTGTATAACCTGTTGGCGCTGTTTGTGTATTCGAATAAACATTAATATTACCTTCACTATATCTAGTATTTGAGACCC
>JAOTRI020010443.1:0-19069 GCA_028564885.2 Zoanthus sanctaehelenae | reverse complement strand
CGCGGCTCGGTAAATATCCACCACTAACCACCTCCACTTCGGTGAATAGTTGTTAAATATTGTATTGTGTTTTCTGTTTATATATCCTTCCTATACCAACTGCTATGATTGTTTTTTTTTAAGAGCTTGTTAACACGTGCATCCGATTTTGGCACACGTGGTGTTAACATTTTAGAACAATATTGTTCAAGATACTGAGTACTGACATGAGATATCAATGTTGTAAATTCTGTTTGTTACAACTATACCTGTTATTATACAACATGAATAATCCATGTTTCGTTTGTTATAACTATACCTGTTATTATACAGCATGAGTAATCCATGTTCTGTTTGTTATAACTATACCTGTCATTATACAACATAAATAATCCGTATTCTGTTAGTTATAACTATACCTGTTATTATACAACATGAGTAATCCTTGTTCTGTTTGTTGTAACTATACCTGTTATTATACAACATGAGTAATCCTTGTTCTGTTTGTTGTAACTATACCTGTTATTATACAACATAAATAATCCTTGTTCTGTTTGCAACAGACAACTCCATTGCATTTAGCTTCAAAGAATGGCCATGTTGACGTTGTTACACTACTGTTGTCACGAAATGCCGACATTTCCTTGTTAGACAATGCTGGGCGAAACTGTCTTGATTTGGCAATTGAGTACGGCCGCAAGTAAGCTGTTGCTTTTGGTTAATTCATATATAATATTATCTTACCATGATAAATGTAATGCTTTTATCTTGTTAATTATTATTATTACTTTGGTTACCTGTGGTATGCTGAGTTTAGGTTTACCGTTTCGTCAATCTATTTATCTCTCTATCTATCTATCATGTCGCGTTTGGGAAAATTTCCCAGAAGTCTTTGCGTTTAGCTTTGCTGAAAAAGGCTTTTGATCAAAACTCCAAAAAGCTTTTGAAGGAAGCTTTGTTAAGACTGAGAATAGTTTCAAAGATATTTTTTTTCAACTTTTCTAAAAGATGTCTTCCAATAAACTACTCGCTCCGACGGTCAAAGTATACACAAATTAATAATAGACATGGTGATTGCTCGAGTCAAGTCGCTTCATATTCGTGTCAACTCAATACGTGACGTGTTTCTAGAGCTATTTTACGACTTCAAAATGGGATTATTTTTCCTTGCAATTACCGCAAGTATTGCAAAAAGACCGGACAGATTGTTGTGATTTGCTTTACGGCGATAAACAAGTTTACGGTAAACTTGTTCAGTTGTGTCACACGTGTTTGCTGTCGGAGAGCTGCCAAATGTTGCATAATTTAGTCTTTGTCGCGATGTCAAATATGAATTGCGCTAAACATTATTCTTGCTAATATCTGCAATTTTTCATTCGACTTGTAAATGGCTATATCTTTAAAATGTTGCAATATCTTTATAAACTTCATGTTTTGAAACTTTACCGTCAACTGAAAAGCTGCAGTCTAAACAGTTCACATTTTAAAAGTTTATTTTTGCTTAATTTCTTTATTTTTTCATAGCATTAAAAAGGAAATATTTTTTATAGTTTAACTCAAACATAAAGTTAAAGTTCAATAGAAGAAAGAACTAAGGAAAAATTTTCATTAGGCAAATTAAAGCGAGCTGTCAACTTTAATGAAATTAAAATCAACATGCTTTCAACCATGAAAAAGGTCTCAAGCGTACCGTTTGCAAACTGACAGTTCTCACAGTTTTTAGAGAACTGTTCTTTATTTTTTGTAACTTTCTAATTGGCACTGACTATGATATATGAAATTTTCTTTCCTTTGTTTTTAGACATTGAATTATAGTTTGCATTTCTGAGATTCTTATGCCAAAGTAGTCTTTGTAAGGCTCATAAGGTAGCTTGAATAAACGACTGTAGGTGTCTAGATATTATCATTATTATTATTACTATCACACCATGTGATAACTCCGGAAATTCTTGGATTGCCTGAGTTATTTTACCAAAAATTGTTAATTTATTCTCATTTTTGTCCTTCGCTTGGAAATTTTTGAAAATTTGTTTATATGATTTTATTATAAATTTTCATTACCTTGATCCATTTGTCACAGGGATGTCGCTCTAGCAATTGTTCAGAGTGAGTACTGGGAACAAGCGCTCAAGAATAAAAATCTTGGTGAGGATGGCCGTGCCACTACACCCATGAGGAAACTTATTCAGCGTCTTCCAGGTACATTGTAATGCACCGGCAATACGTACGGCAACACGAACGGCAATACAGACGGCAATGTGGACGGCACTACGGATAACAACACGGACGGCAACGGCAAAATTGAAATACATTAAGCTTAGCACCGATATGTAGTTGTTGCTAAACTTAGAACGTGAAAATACTTTTTAGGGTTTCGGAACCACAATAACGTGAACCACAATAACGTGAAAAACGTTGCCATTGCTTGTTGTCACATTTAATGGTTTTCTGCTAAACGGAGCAGCCGTGGTTCCCTTTCCCATCCTTGTTGCTTGCTATTGATTTGAATAGTATTATACGGACACGTATCACAGTTTCAAAAATCTTTCTCTGGTAATCATTATAAACAACTGTTACCCTTTTCCCTGAGTGGCAGAGGTTTCTTGTTGTCGAAAACTTTGCGTGATGTTTTTGTTAGTTGATTAGCTAATCACGTCAGAAAAACAGAAATTCTCGTGTGGGTGTTTTTTTGTTTCTCTCGCCATTCGGGGAATTTATTTATCTTTTGCGAGAGTCGAGACAATTTTACAATTTATTAAAACACGATCTAGAAAGCTTGAAATTCATCTTCGCTGACGTTAATTTGTTCATAGTTCATACTTTAATGATCTCTTTGTTGAGATCTATCGTTTTCAAAGAGGGCATTCAAGAGCCGAAACATATGTTGAAAAATTTCGAACCTGAGCTCATGAACTAAAGACGTCTGAAGACGATAGATCCCAAAAAAGCGATAATTAAGTTACAAATTTCGATCTAGAAATCTTCTGATATTTGTGATTTTTGTGAACCAAAACTACTAGCATTAGCAAAAACTATATTTTGGGTTTTCATTTTTGGTGTGATTGTTATGTAAAACACTTTCAGTGAGACTTATAAAAATCACAATTCCATTTCTATCCGCACCTCCCACTGTAGTTTGTAAGCCTTTGTTAAGTTTTTACAGTTTTATATTGCTTAACCTTTTGTTTGGAACAGATGTTGCAGAGGTAGTGTTTAGCAAGTGTGTAGAAGACAATGGCTTTGCACTGGACGATCCAAGATACAAAGTTACGATCAATTACGAATTCCTGGAAGATATCTACGTAGACTGGGATGCTGATGAGAATGAAAAGGATAATACGAGCTTATCGAGCGAGTCATTGACTCCATCAGAGTACAATTTGAAGATATCAAACCACCACAAGATTATGTCACTTTTGGAGCAGAAAAAGTCTCACCCCCTTATGGTCATGGTAATGTATTTTTGGTTAAACATCTAAAGTTTATCTTATTTGTGCGGACATGGTTGGTGTAGTTGGTAAGATCTCTGCTTTCCAACCACGAGGTCCCTAGTTCGATCCCGGCACTTTGCTGATATTCGAATATTTGTGTGACCTTCTTTTCTGCCTAAACCAACTCAGCTTTCCATCCTTCCAGGTAAGTAAATGAGTACCAGCGTTTGCTGGGAGCTAACCTGCGATGGATTAGTGTCCTGTCGAGGGGTAGTCAAAGACTCTCATCCGCTTAACACAAAGGAATCCAGAGATAAGCGCCGGCCCCTTGGGCCACTAGGCTAGTAAATGTTTTTAACTTACCTTTTAGCTTAGTTTATGTTATGTAGAGTATATCTTTGCAGTAACCTTCTAACAGCGGTGGCTTCGTAATTCACAGGTTCATTAGTGCTGCAAAGGTCACTGTTTAAAACGTGTGATATAAAACATTTTTTAACGACAGAGGACATGACTGGATCGAGAAGGCGCTTTTGGCGCGCCCTTTAACTTTAAAAGCGCGCGTTTACAATAGCGGTCACACACATGGTAAAATGGCGCGAAAACTAACTTTGAAGAGCTCAGTGTCGTAAACAATTTTTAATTTCTAAAATTGTTACTCATGTACGACTAGAACCTGGGGAAAAGTCGATGTTAAAGTAATTGTAAGTAAGTTATTAACTTACAAAGATCTATTGACGATTTGTTTTTGCATTGCTTTGATGAAATAAAACATTTGCAGTTCTGACAGACTAAGGCAAAAAGCTGCATGTAGTTCTTGATGAAGATCACCAAGACCGCATGATGTGTTTAGGTACGCGATATCTGCTGATACTTTAGTTCCGGTTGTGCTCCGTGACAACAAGGACGCAAAATGCTTAACCTTTTTGAATCCACCTCACATTAAGCAAAACGGCAGTAAGCAGTGGCACAAATGGATTAGTTGACCTTTAAAGGATTTATTTCGATTATGAAACTTCGATTACACGGACTCATCGCG
Source organism: Zoanthus sanctaehelenae (assembly GCA_028564885.2). Taxonomy (NCBI): domain Eukaryota; kingdom Metazoa; phylum Cnidaria; class Anthozoa; order Zoantharia; family Zoanthidae; genus Zoanthus; species Zoanthus sanctaehelenae. The sequence goes on along the minus strand of JAOTRI020010443.1, from coordinate 14,623 downwards.
ACCCAGTCGACAAATAGTGTTCATAATTAATAGGCCGGATAATCTAAAATTAGGTACATAAAGCGTACATGTGTCGATCTACTGCCTTGTTTTGGTGCATATTGCTTTTATGTGGTGAAAACTGCAACAAGAAATTCATGTTTTCCATTGATTTACTTCATCTTAAAATATATCTGGTCCGTTGATTTTGTCAAGGAACTGCAACATCAGCCTCTTAGAGCAAACTAAACTGTGCAGTGAACTTCCTGTAGAAAACACGTACGGACTAGACCTTGTTAAAATCACACTCTAACGTACGTGAGTTCTTCGTGCGATTTCACTTGTGTGTTGAAGTTAAACGCCTGACCGACTCTCCTCGGCATCACAGATCACTTATTGATTAGCGATTGTTTATCGACAAGTTAACAAACTTTTTTTTCCGTCTTAGTGTCTACCTGCGCATGCGCAGTACACACAATGAATATTTCTGGGTTACATATGTGATTAAAATATATGTGAACATGTGTCAGTGAGCAGCAAAATAAAATTAAAAATGAATTTTACATTTCTTGTGTATTCACTTGTTTTTTTCAATAATTGTGGTTTATTTTTTTGTGCTATATAACAAAACAATTAATATTGTTCTCTCGGAAACAACTCTTTTAATTGTTTTCGTCATGAGCAGTAATTGACAGTATGTTATTAAAACGCGTGTTTTTGACCAGGCCTATACATGATTTTTCGTTTACTTGTATATTTTTCAATTGAAGCATCTCCTTTCTTACTACATGCTATTTTATATAATTTTTATAGGTTCGCAGCAAGAGAGTTCAACTTCTTGGCCACCCCTTAGTTGTCTTTCTTCTCAACAACAAGTGGCGGAAGTATGGGCGGTATGTGTATTACAGCAAGTTGGTGATATACTGCATTTTTCTGATGTTTTTGACGGGCTACGTTGTTTATTCTACCCAAAATACCAAGTTAACTCATGGAGGGGCCGGTAACTGCACCTTGACGTATAAAAATCCCAACACCGTAGCTCATACGTTGTGGATTGACTTTGGAAGATTCTTCATCTTAATTTTGGCCTGCTTGCATCTTATTTTGGAGGTAACTAATAATATTTTACTACTTTAGAAACAAGTGGTAGGGTGGGTCAAGTTTGGTTTCACAAAGGCTTCTGGACTCGTTATATAAGACAAGTTTATTTTATAATTTTTGGTGTTTTAAACTTGGCGGGCGGACGTGGTTGGTGCAGTTGGTACGATCTCTGCTTTCCAACCACAAGGTTCCCATATCGATCCCGGCACTTTGCCGATATTTGAATATTTTTGTGGCTTCTTTTCCGCCTGAGCCAGCTCAACTTTCCATCCTCCCAGGGTAGTAAATGAATTCCAGAGTCTGCTGGGAGCTAACCTGTGATGGATTCGCGAGTTCCGTCCAGGGGGAGTCAAAGGCTTTCATCCGCTTAACACTACAGAAACCGGAGATAAGCGCCGGCTCCATGGGCCACTAGGCTCGTAAAGGATTTAGCTGTGCTTTTAGCAAACTTGAAGAAACAAAATGAAATATAACTGCTGTGTTTCTGGCAGTAATAAAAGTCATAGAAATAGATCCAATTTTTTCAAGTTTTACTGTAAGCTAGATGCTCGTTCTCAAAAGACTTAACAGTTGATCAAATTTGAAATCCTAGTTGCTGCTGACTAAAGTGACTGCATATTCATTTTATGCGGCCCCAATAGCCTCGATGTTTTTTAAATACTCAAAAATGCGTGAAAGAAAGAACAAGAAATGAAAAGAGAAAATTGGGAAATATACGTATACTGGAAATATAAAATAAAAAGTAGATAGATTACTGGTAATTGCAGCCAAAGCCTTCAGACCTTTATTTTACAGTCAAGGTCTGGCTGAAAAATGTTGATTAGCCAAGAGATGTCGTGGAAGAACTTTTATTTTGAAAACGGCCGACATAACTTTGAAATTAAGTAAAATTTAGGAAATAAAATTTATTAATAGTTCTAATAGCAGCAAGTCTGGCGAAATGCTACCATTCAAACGTTTATGCCAGTTACATGCTGGCAAAGATTTCAGTGGCAAATCTTTCAACTAATTTTGAAACACTCATATATAGTTTTTCCACTCGAAAATAAACATATTTGTGCAACCTCTTATATTTTGTTTATGTAACATGCACGTACTCAATTTTTTTATTTATGTTGCAAAAACTGCAGAATTAAACTGTAAAAATGTTTGTTTTTGTAGCAGAATTTTAGGAAGTAAAACTTACGGTATTATAATTCATAGTGGCAAGGCTAAAATTCAAAAGTCCAACTCTTTAGGCCTCGTACAGTGCTAGTTAGATCATAACAGTCTCAATGTTTAGGTGTCTCAGTACTCTTTCATAGCTCTATACACTTATCAATACACGCAATGAGTTGTTGAAGATTGTGGATAATCACCTCCATATGACTTCTTTCCTTGCTCTTCAATAATTTTCTCAAAGAAGACACTATGTGATATTTAAAAAACTGGAAAATCACCTCCATATGACTTCTTCCTACCTCTTCAATAATTTTCTCAAAGAAGACATTATTTGATATTTAAAAGACTGTGGATAATAACTTCCATGTGACTTCGTTCCTAGCTCTTTCAATAATTTTCTCAAAGAAGACATTATTTGACATTTAAAAGACTATGGATAATAACTTCCATGTGACTTCGTTCCTAGCTCTTTCAATAATTTTCTCAAAGAAGACGTTATTTGATATTTAAAAGACTGTGGAAAATCACTTCCATGTGACTTCTTTCCTAGATTTTTCAATAATTGTCTCAATGAAAACATTATTTGACATGTCAAAGTATGTGGATAATACTTTCTTTCCTATCTCTTTCAATAATTTTCTCAAAGAAGACATTATTTGACACTTGGTGGTTTAACACGGGATTTAACCATTCGATATGCATAGCTTCTTTGCAATTATTATGAAGTTACACTGATGATGGCGTAGGAAGCCCGAAACTTGTCTGAAAACAAACCTTCAAGGTTAAAAGTTTTCGTTCATATTTTAAAATTACTGGCTTCGCTGCTGATACAACGGCCGTTTAGATCTGTTACCTATTCGTTCTATCTGTTGAGAGCCGGCTTAGAGGAAGGGATATGTTAGGTTAGGGTAAGGGTTATGGTTATGGTTATAACGCAATAAAAATGATAGCTGACATCGCAATTGTCACATTAGTACAGTGGTAAGAACAGGGGACTATAGAGCGGTTGGACACACAACAGTGAGGTTTGGAATCCTGCAGTGGACATCTCAGGTATGATGCTTGTACAAAAAACAGTTAGAAAATTAAGTAGATAGGTAGAAAGATAGATAGATAGAAAAGGGGAACTGGAAATGATTTACAATCTTTTACGTCCCCCGAAATATCCAAACCCCAGTTTTTAAAATGGGTCCCCCAAATTATTAATCCCTTTTGAAGACTAAGTTGAAAAAGCAACGAAGACGTTATTGACATTTAAAAAACAACTTTAGGCTAAAAACTTTCATCTGATTTCTTTCCTAGCTCTTTTAAGTGATTTATTAACGAAGATGTTATTTGGCTAAACACTTCCATATGATTTCTTTCCTAGCTCTTTCAAGCGTTCTATCAACGGAAACATTATTTTACATTTGAAAACTTGATGGAGTGGGTAACATACTTATTTGCCATCATTTATGTGGCAAACGACTTTGAGGAAGAAATCTTTCGTGGTATAAGGTAAGTTGTAATTTCGGCAATTTTGTGGTATGTGGCCGAAGGTGGACTGGGTTAGCGCAGTTGTTAAGATATCTACTTTCCGAGCACAAAGTTCCCAGTTCGATCCCAGCAGTTAACCGAGATTCAAATTTGTGTGTGACCGGGTTAGATGAATGAGTACCAGTGTCTCCTGGGAGCTAACATATGGTGGTTCAATGTCCCATCCAGGGGGAGTCAAAGACTCTCATCCGCTTTACACTACAGAAACTGGAGACAAGCACCGGCTCCATGGGCCACTAGGCTTTTAAAGGATTGTACGGCCTTCTCAAAATAGGCCGGTAGCTGGCTCAACAAACTTCCTCCTCTGGGAATTCAACCGTCTCCTTTCAGTCAGAAAATGTGTTACATTACACACAGGGCTCGAAAATAGGTAAATTTAATGGTCGTATTTTGTTACTAGTTGTAAAATTTTAGTCCCATAATCGTAAAATTGCTACCACTGTTGAAGTTTTAGTCGCAAAAGAAAATATTTTGTCGCAAATACGACCGTATCAGTTGCAATTTCGAGCCCTTGCGGCCTTATAAGCGCTCGTTTAGCATGGATATTTACATGTGTAATTATTTTAAAAACACAAACGTTCTGATGTCTCATTATCTTCAATAAAGAAAGTGGAGTCATTATCGGAGTCAAAGAAAGTTCAAAGCTATGTCAATTCCATGTTAAGCACTGATGACAATCAAATCACATTTTCAGGCATCTAAATTTAGAACATTTGCAAGGGGGAGGTCTTTGATAACTAAACCACCTCCAACTTTAAAATAACCTGCTCCTCAGAAACATTATAGGAAGGATGTATGTTGCTGAGAGAGTTTGGGTCACTCCACATGTATTCACATGTTACCCGGTGCTTATAACTAAAACGATTCTATTACTCTTCTTTTGGAATTTGCATATAAACGACAAAGGTTTAATATCCTCAAAAAAAAGCTTCAAAGAAGGTAAATGGTAAATATAGCAAGCGTGTAACGAACGACCTTGCTAAAGATGGGAGCATTCTTCCGAGGTTTGAATAGTTATGCAGATGTCATTACCACTTAATATTATCCTATGGTGACTTGACAAGTGCAGGTGGTAAGATTTCTGCATTCCGACCACTTGGTACCGAATCCAGTTCCCAATGCTGATTTAATGAGAAACTCTTTTCTGTTTTAAGCTAACTCAGTTTTCCATCCTGCCAAAGTAGTATACGGCTACCAGCTTTAGTTGGGTCCTATTCTGCGATCGATTGGTTTTTTGTCCAAGGAGAGTTAAAAACTCTCGTCGACTTAATTCTTCAGCTATAAGAACCATTTGGTTCGCAAATGAAGTAGCTTCTCATTTCCGTCATAATTTATCTTCCTTTGTTACTTATTATTTGTTGGGTATTACTTCTTGTAGAGGACTAGAATTGAACAAGGTTTGTGATTGGCCGAAATAAGATTTGGGTAAGCTTTATCTTTCTTTTGATTGGTTCAAAATCTGTGACCTCTACACGAAGTAGAAGCCTAATTTTTATAGAAATATCGTATCGCTTGTAACTTTTGAACTATTTTATTGACCCAGGGCCACCCCCTGTGGAGACTTGCGTCAAAGTATAGGAGCAGTGGCCATCTTCATGGCTTGGATGAACCTGGTGCTGTTTATCAGGAAGTTCCCCATGCTAGGGATCTACGTGGTGATGTTTACGGATATTTTAATCACCTTCAGCCGACTGTTCCTTATATTCGTGCTGTTCATCATTTCTTTCTCGTTGTCATTTTTTGTCCTGCTGTATGTAAATGGTAACAAGGTAAGACCCAGTTTTTTTATAGAATAATTGTCTTAGCTGTTTTTTGTAATGATGATAGGGTGGGTAAAGCCGTATTTATATGGAGCAGAGTTGTCTCTGCTTTATATTTTAATGGTGACAGGTGAATGAAGCCGTCTTTATATGGTGCAGAAATCTCTCTGCTTTGTTGTAATGGTGACAGGGTGATTAAAGCCGTTTTTATATGGAGCAAAGTTGTCTCTGCTGTATGTTGCATTGATAATAGGTTTAGTAAAACCTTGTTTATGTGGAGCAGAGTTGTGTCTGCTGTATGTTGTATTGATGATAGGTTGAGTAAAGCCGTGTTTATATGGAGCAGAGTTGTGTCTGCTGTATGTTAATGGTATAGGGTGACCGAATTCTTGTTTATATGGAGAAAAGTAGTCCTGCTCTATGTTAATTACCCAATTTTAAAAACACCATAAGTACTCTTTCAACTTCATGTTTATCTTGGAATCATTATAAGTTCAAGGCTATTGTACATTATGCTTTTGTTTCCCCTCTAAAATGGTCCAACTTAATGCTCCAATTTTTTCTACCAAAATGTTTTCAGTCCTAAGTTACTAAAATGTTTTGGTAACATTTTAAACATGGTGTTAACTGTTAGCACTGATAAAATCGTACAAGAGTTGCAAGTAAGAACAGCGATCATAAATAAAGCCAAAATACATCCTCGAATCGTCTACGAGTTTAAGAACAGAGAGTAGTTGACTATCTTTAGAAAATTCTTTGTTGTTGTACTGCCAAATTAGTGACTCATCGATGTAATGTTCTAACACTTCAATTGTTGAAGGAAGAAACCCTTTCAAATACGATGCAGCTGGGAGGAACAGCCGGGAAAATGCTCAAATAATGCTCAATGTTTTTGCCTTACTAAAATGCTCGATCAAAAGCTAGCATAATGTGAATACCCATAATCACAACACTCACTTTTTGTCAGAAATAGCCAGTATTGATAATGAGGATGATGATGATGAAGATGGTGATAATTATGATGCTGATGGTGGTTGTGATGATGACAGTGGAGATAATGGTGGTGATGGTGATGATGAAAGTGGAGATAATGGTGGTGATGGTGATGGTAATGATAACAGTGGAGATAATGGTGATGATGATAGTGATGATGATGATGATGATATAGTGATTTTTATCATATTGTTCTTCAGACACCTGGGTTTAGCACACCATTTCGAGCGATCATGAAAAGTTCAGTGATGATGATCGGAGAGTTTGATTTTGATAATATTTTCAACGACGACAAGGTCAAAGTGCCTCACGTTACGTGGGCGTTGTTTGCGGTGTTTGTAATTATCATGACCTTACTCCTTATGAACTTATTGGTAAGTGATGATTTGTTGTAATGGGATTCTTACACTCGCTCCTTGTGGTATTGATGATACTATGCTAACATTAACTTCCTTTCAACAATAGAAAGTTCTACTTCCTTGTTGTTAATTAAGAAACTAGAAAAGCACTCAGAGAGGGCAGACCTCAGCCAAGCCTATTGTGATCCCCACGCAACTTCACAGTCCTTCTAAATAGAAGAATTCCCAAAAAAAATTCTAACACTGGAATTTGCACGTGCAACACGAGTCTTACTACAAGTGTAAATGACGCTGAGTGTGATTGTATGTAAATGCGCCGAGTGGGCTTGTACCCTGAAAAATTCAAAGTGATCCAGAATTCAGAATTTTTTTCGCATCACCCTTAAAATGTATTCAGTTTTTCCTTGTTCCACTTCTGACAAAATTTGCATGAAAAATTCATCAAAATCCGTCCATAAATTTTGAGTTATGTTGCTAACAAACAAGCCCAGCAAAAACATAGCCTCCTTTGCAGAGGTGGTAATAATTCATGCGTAGCTTGGATCTATCGTGTTATGGATGCACACGGGAAGTTGGGAGATGCACGAGAGAAGTGTCTTGAGTGCTTTCATAACATAGAGACGCAAACCTCACCTCTTCATTTTTGAAAATTAAACTTAATTGAGAAATTCGTTAATTTCTCATCTAATATGTGGTCTTCCATGATAAAAAGAAAATTGAAAGTTAAAATAGATGGAATTTATGTCGAAAAAATGGCGTACGATAACTTCCCAGATGCAAGAAATAACAACTTTATGAGCTTATCAAGTTATAGACACACGCTCACGTCTTACAAAAAGCGCGCGAAAAATGTCTATATATGTTTTAAAAGTGATTTAAACAACAGCAGATTTATTTTAAATTGTCTTAGCCGATTTCGTTTCGTTGTTAAAACTTTCCCAAAAAGAAGAGAACAAAAAGTCACACAGATACAGGCTTTAGAATCGGCAAACGGTGATTTTCGCCTGTTCTCTTTTGCCTTTTGAGAAATATCCGCCATAGCTTCAAAGGCTTCTGCCAGAGCAGTTTGTGGGTGAATCATATCATTGGTTTAAAAAGCGTGCTATCATCGCAATTTCATTTGCTGTTGTTGTAATTATAGATTGGTCTGGCCGTTGATGATATCAAAGGTGTACAAGATCAAGCTGCACTTAAGAGGCAAGCAATGCAGGTACTCATATTATATCTTATATAATAATGATAATAATAATAATAATAATAATAATAATAATAATGATAATGATAATAATATTAATATTAATAGTAGTTTATTAAGTTCTCCTGTAGTATTACAAACTAAATTATCGAAATAGATTATGGGATATTATATGAATATAAAATCTATATTAAATCATGTACAATATACCAGAGAAATACAAAATATTTAAACAAAAATGTTCGCAGTTCGTTTAGTTTTACACTTTTCACAGTTGTTTCTAAATAAATAAATATGAACTCTTAACATGATATAATATTAAGTGGAAGGCGTACTCAGTACAAACTGGGCCCAAGATGGGATTTAAACCCACAATATACCTTGATCCAGTCGGATGCTCTAACTACTGAGCTACTGGAGATGCTAAGGAACTGGAACAGCATCGCAACGCTACATAGCTTTATTGTTCTTGTTTTGAAATACTTACATATCAACAGCCCATCCCTGGTTTAAAGATGTTGTTGTTCAAAAAATCAAACTTAAACTTTTTATTTTAAAATTTATTAAAAATTTATTAATTTTATAACTTAACTTTCAGCTTACCTTGTAAGATAATCACTTGTTGAACGAGATACTTCGACTGTTTAAACACTAAATTTATCAATTGACAAATTGCTTAACTCAATGTAATTCGACTTAAAATAAATACAATTTTTTAAAAAAACTTTAGATCTAGTTATTATCTTATGTCAAAGGTTCCGTCAAGCACAGCGAATTATTTCTCGTATTCAGTCGCATCGTTGAATTCTAATCTACCTTAAACAATAGTGACCTGAAAGGATATCTGCTATGGACAGCTGCTATCTTTTTTACGCCATATGTTTTGACCTCGAAAACATAATTTACCTTTCCCCATCTTTTCCCCTTTTTCAACAAAGTATCTTTTAATACGTATTTAATATGAGAATTTATTCGCCTATAGGTTGACCTGGCTTTAGATGTCGAAAAGGCGCTCCCAAGAGTGATACGTAAAAGATTCGTGTCTACAAAAGACGAACTGAAACTTAACCAACTGTCAAAGGGGATTTTTTCATGGTTCACGAAGCCGCCAGTGTCATCAGAGGAAATAAAAGAGAAGACCTCACCTGTTCAGGTTGTTTCAGTTTTCGAGTTCCCTCAGTTTGTTTAATCATAATCATTGTCATAATCATAATCATTGTCATATATCATTATCATTGCCATAATCATTATCATTATCATATCCATAATCATTATCATATCCATTATTATTATCATACCATAATCATTATCATACCATAATCATTATCATACCATAATCATTATCATATCCATAATCATTATCATATCCATATTCATTATCATATCCATAATCATTATCATATCATAATCATAATCATAATCATTATCATAATAAATACGTTTTTTAACGTCAATTAGTTTGAATCGCTGGACGGCTCAGATCTCACACTCCGCGGAGTCAAATATAGAGTGATAAATCTCAGCCAATTTGGACTCGATCCTGGATCGTAGAGATGGGAGGCACTTCTGATAACCACTATACCAACCTAGAGTAACGCAATAGAGTAGTAAAGTGTGACGTCACAAAACTTAAAATTTGTAATTGATACGCGGTGGGATCTTTTGAGATCATCAGAGAGAACAAGACTAAAATTGTATCCTTACCAAGAATCAGCATGTAAGTGTTAATTGTAGTCAAGATATTACCACAGTTGTTGTCGAGTGACTCTATACATATTCTTGTACAAATTGCCTGGCTCATTACGTTTAGAACCAAGCAATTTTTAAAAGGGTTAGTATTAAGGTCATTAGAGTATGAGCACGGAAATTTCTCATAACTGATGGGTGACAAAATGCTAAATCTCGACTCGTAGGCAAGTTTTATCTTAATCTTTATGAATATTACAACCAAATTAGTAATTTTACAAAGCAAGTTTTCGTGACGTCATTACTGTAGTACTCTTTGGTAGTGAAGGTTGTCTCTCATTCTATGAGTAATGACTTATATGGGTCGAACGGATATTTGGCACAGTTAATAAGATCTATCTTTTAGCCACAAGGCTCTGCTTTTGATCATCTGCTTTTCTGACATTTGGTCATTTGTGTGACAAAAATGTCCCTAAATTGCCCGTTATAAAAATTCACATTATTACGCATCGTGGGAATTAATAAAAGAAATTAAATATGTTTCTTCGATTGTTTCACAAAAGACCGTTTTCTCACCTGACAAGAATCGTGAAAGGATTGGAGAAATATATTTTGGTGAATTGAAAAACAAAATTAGTGCTAGGTACAGTTCAACACCAGTCTCTGCGCGTAGCTAATCTACGATGTATTAGTTTACCTTCCAGGGCCCAAAATCCAATTAGCACCAAACCAGGATAAACTTCTTAACATTCTTTCAGGGAAAAACGTTAGCTGTAAATTTGGGATCTAACAAGTTTTAATCGTTGAAAATCCAACCAGAATTCTAAAAAATGTATCACCTTTTCTAAAAATAAGAATTGCTCCTTTAATTTTTGCTTAATCCAGGCTTAAAGTTAACGAACTTTTGAGCAACTCAGCCAGGATGATACAAAGACTTTCACTCTTTACACAATACAAAAATGAAAAATACGCATCAGCGCTAAAGCTCCTGTTTGTTTGGAGAGGAGTCAGGAATCAGGTTGGCATAGTGGTCATCAGTCTTTCCTCCCACCTTTACGACCCAGGATCGATTCCTGGGCTCGGCATGTGGGCTGAGATTTGTTGATCTCAATCTAACCCGGAGGGTTTTTCTCCGGGTACTCCGGTTTTCCTCCCTCAGCAAATTCGACTTTCACTCCAAGATCTAAGCCGTCGAGCGATTAAACACTAGCCTCTGGCTAGGAACAATGAGCAACCACTCTCTTTGCAATTGACATCTGATCATATAAAGTATTAGCGTTAACACTCTCTTTAACTTAAATAATTAATGTTAGCGGTCGTAAACAGCTTGTTCGGGGCTTCCTACTCCTCGTCATTGCGCGAAAGCTTAAGATCCAACATTTACGTAATAAAGCATGTTTTCCGTGTCTTTAAAGCTTGGTGAAAACTGAGGCGAACATTTCCGAGTATACAATACAGATCAATGAAAATTCGGAACACAGTCGAGGTTCTTCACCTGCTTGAATGTATTTACAAACTTTGCCCAAGTTTTTACCTGTCTATATATGAACTTGAAACGTGAACGTGTTTTATCGTTAATAAAATTGTTAAACTTTTTTAAAATAAAATTGTGAAACGTGAAATTTGTTTTTGTCTTTTGTAAAATTGTGAAACGTGAATCGAGTTTTCTATTATAAAATTGTAAAACGAGTTTTTTTCTTTTATAAAATTAATGCGAAAAGTGGACTTATGAAAGAGAAAGATATAGGAAGTATACGTACGTACGATAGCTTTATAATTTTTTATGAAACTGTAAATTCTCACATGCAACATGGAAAGAAGCAGTCATATCGCTTATTTCATTTGCATGCTTTATCGCACTATGACTCATTTGAAACACGCTAGTTGACCAATCGAAACACACTTTTAGTGAAGACACAAGAATTATATTACTAAAATTGTTGCTGTTTATGAAAAAGGTCTATTTTAAAGGTAAACGACAACTTAGTTTATTGTATTTATTTTCTTTTTAAAAGCGTTTTACTTATGACAACTTTTTTTCCCGCTTACTTCCTCCAATTTCCAGCATCCTTATTGCCGTTCGCCGGCGCTTTTTGTCATTGTCACTGAATAATGTGACTTCTTCTGTATCGAGGGGTTGTTTTGAATTATCTTATCTTTTGCATTTTCTTTTTAGACCGATATGGAGAGACTTGAAAATCAGAACGAGGAATTGAAGAAAGCTATGGTTGATATGAAATCCCGGGTCAAAGACATGAAATCTCAACAAGACCAGCTTCAGGCAATGCTTAAAGCTCTTGTAGATAAGCTGGAAGTGTCGGTTGATGACGACGCAGAGGATGAGGAAGTTTGTTACTAGCACCCAACATCAACACTTTGTATTTTGCATGCACTGCAAATCATTTGCTGATTACGAAATTAATCGAACATTTGAAAAATTCACGCTACAAATAGAAGTCACCTAGTTCTGATTAATGTGTTTACCGCAAGGCATTCTTACGGCCTAACATTTTAAGAATTCCTATTTAAAATTTTAAATTTTCCACCCGTTGTGTATGGTCTTTGTTTCCTAAATGCCCCTAAATTAATTTGTGTTTTACCATGTTGTTCGCGGTCACTCCACAACGTTGAGGTGCAGAGCATTCGTGTAGTGTACACGTGAAGATCCCAGCTCTAGATTCTATCAGTGTCGCGCATCTCCAGTTAATTCGGGCAAAATCAACATTTCTTACGTAATTCTACAATAAGTGTCATACAGAAGAGCAATTTACCTTATAATTTGGCTTATAATGTTATAAATGATTGTTTTTCGATTATCACTTAGCTTGTACTTTTGTCCTAAATTGTTCTATTTTCAAAATTCCCTAACATTCAAGTAAAAACACCCAAGTTTACCTTTAAAATCGAAGTTCTTCAGAGTTGGTTTGTTAAACGCTAGCGGGGTTAAATTTAACCCCGAATTAGTCAAAACTTTTGCTCTAGGGTGATTATGATTCTTTTAGAATATTGTTCTGTTTTTGCTTGGAAAAAAACTAGTAAATCACAAATTTTAAGATCAAAACATCTCTTAACAACAAAACCACGGTTTTAAATAATTAATCTTAGGTTATTCGCTAACTGGTTTTTGAATAACCGAACCCAGGGCTATAAGAATGCCTTTAAAAGTAAACGGAAAAAAATTGTATGATCGATTGCCACTAATCATAAAATATAAATATTTTCATTGAGCACAACACCTAAGTTCTGTGGAGCAGGAAAACAATAACACATCAATTTATATGAAATTTCAATTATATACGTATACAGGACCATTACAACACGTTGACTATGGATCAATTAACTTTATGTATTTCTGAGTAAAACAGGGGTATTTCGATCAATTTTCATATAGGATTCTGTGTATGCGTTATTCTTTCTAAAAATTTTGAATGTCAAATATATTTTCAAATCAGTACAAGCCTGGATTTAAAACATTCTTGTATCTTCTTAAGCCCCGTCGCTACACGAGCAATTTTTGTGTGACAGTTTTTGTACACTAAAGTTTTATCAAGATTTTCCTCCCATCATGTATTACTTACGATGTCTATAGAATAAACTCTCTCCGCCAGCTTTGAGCTAACGTTTTACGGGAACAAGCACAGTTATCCCCAACTGCCTACTTGATCGATTATATATTTTCGATCGGATATTAACGTTCCTTGAGAGGGGATCGATCGAGGGACGGGGAATATTCGGTGATCGCCGAAGGTTCAAGCATTCTAGGAGATCGATGGACATGTTTTCGAAATTTTTTTATTTCCCTAGGGCCGGGTGGATGTACTTGGCCAGATACGGAGGTAAAAAACGTTCAAATAATATTCATCTAGTAAATTCTTTTTCTGAAAATCAAAGAAGACTTTCATCGCGACTCTAGCAAGATATGTATTTGAGGTTTTAAGCCGATGTACGAGCAGGAATTAAGCTAGATGAACAATAGAGTTTTGTACTTAATTAAAGACGCGCTGGCACGTATACTTCACGTACAATTGACTAGAATATAGTGTGCAACATTCTTAGCAAAGTCTATTTTTGACTGGTAATAATACAATTCATCTTTCTTAAATGTAACCAATTACTTGATATTCTAATCTAATCATCTGATAAATAAATATTTGAAAATATACCAATAAATTTGCTTTTTATAACGTATAATTCTGTTTCATCACTGCTAAAACTTTACTCGATTAAGTACACTAATACCCCCTCGACGGAGAACTAACTTTAAAGCTTTGATTAATTTAACTATAACATGGGTGGCGGAACTTATAGGGGGCGTGCGGACAGTGCCGGCCCCCTTTCTACTAATTTGGTTGGAAGGGCCAGGCCCCCATTATAAGTTAATGAAGTTATGCAATTTTTTTTGTCCTTTATTGTGCCTACATAGCATTTCTTCGACAGTTATACGGAAGGGAAATTTGGGGAATAGAAAATGATGAACCGGATTCAAGAAACCCAATCGAGGCTGTACACGTTAATTTTTGTAAACTTCTACAAAGAACTTCCAAATCTTCCTCAAATAACTCCTTTAGAGGGGAACTAGGACAATTCCCTTTAAGACTTGAAAGCAAACATAGAAGCATAAAGTAGTGGACGAAGCTTATGACTAAAGACACTCCAGTATGGCGTTCCGTTGCGGACAAAAATATGAAACAGTTTATATAAGGCCAATTAAAAAAATATATTAAAGATGAAATTCAAAAGTTGACCACTTTGAAGTCGAAACCACATCAATTGAAATTCAAAACACATAATTTGAACTTGAATAAAGAATATTTGAAATCCAAACTATAAACATCGAACTTGAAAGACAAATA
>JAOTRI020010339.1:0-19073 GCA_028564885.2 Zoanthus sanctaehelenae | reverse complement strand
CTACAGAGGAGACAAGACACTTCAACGACGCCATAACCTCATCAACTGAAAACACGATCCCTGGGCACTACACAACGGGGGATGTTTCCATGGCAATGCCTTATATGGGTTAGAGAAAGCCAAATGATCACTTTCATACAAAAAATTGTTCAAAATGGCAAAACCTCCCAGTAGTCAGAGGGTTAAGCTTTGTATTTTTCTTTGTATTTACATAGCCTCGAAAAAGGAAAAACGTTTGTAAACAGATTCTAAACATTGTAAATTAGTAAGCTGTGCTGTTGATATTAAGTGATAAAACCATTTTACACTGAAACACCAAATTTTGTTGCCCTTTTTGTGTTGAAAGGGGTTCCTTCGTTAATTTTATGAATTTCTTGTTCAGAAACTGAAGCAAAATGGAAAGCCATTTTACATGGCTGAGTGACCACGGTGAATATTGCAGGATATCCAGTGTTTGATGAACCAATCAGAGCGTAAGTAAAATGCTACTCACCAACTAGGTTAATACTAAAAGAGAATATTCTTTAAAATGTCTTCCTCACCAGTTCTCTGGTAAAGGTCTCCAAAGCTTCCCGAGCTCGTTCAACTTCCTGAGGTGGTCCTTCTAGAGTAATGGTATCCTTTTCATCACTGAACTCAACATGCACCTTCAGTATCCACAAAAAAAAGTTGATTTAATGCAATTGTCTCAACAAAGACTAACAAAATAACATCCAACCATTAGATTACAAGAATACAAAGATATTGCAACATTTATTAACTTACAGTAACACTTAATTCTCAGCATAGAAACAACAAATTCAGATAGACAATGAAAATAATAAAAATCTTAAACATCAACAAATCGAAGTTTTTGTCAGAGGCTTTGGCTTCCAAACAGAGATGTTCTGGCCAAATAATACCCTAATCTCTGTTTACTTGTGGTTTGTGAATTGGTAAATTGAAAAGATTTCTCTTTTGCTGGAGTTTAATAATTTTTATTTTCACTTCATGTCCCAGCAGAAGCACCAACATGTGTGAGTCAGCAGATGGACACACTGACAGATGTTTTCAAAACTAAATTTATTATTACTTATTCTTACTTAAACCAATTTTAAAATAAAAAACCTTTGGCAAGTCTTGTGTAATTTTCCTGATGTTCTGTCCCTTACGACCAATGATGAACCTGTGCAACCACTGAGGGGCTGATACCTCAGCAAATACCACACTGTTTGCTTTCTCATAAACTTGGGTCAATGCACCACCAAGTTTGTCTGGTTCACCACGCATTGTGATTGTCTCAGATTCACTTTCAGTTGGTGGCATTTCAATCGAAACACCTGCAATACAATAGAAAGGCTTTCATCATTTCAACCTACTATATCAATGTTTGAAGAAAGTCCCTCATGAATGTTATGTCAAATTTTATTGATAAAACACTTATCCTGGAATGATCACATAAACTGTATAGCAACAAAACCAAGTAGATTAATAGGCCTATTAATCTAAAAACTAAGACATTTTTACCCAGGCACACACTTCTAATCAATCTCTAATTGCATCCATAAAAAATTGTGGTAAAGCAGCTTGAGGTCAGGCATGTGCTTCAAACCTTAACAGCATGATTCATTTTAAAAAATCTAGCTAGTGTGGACTAGAGCTGCTATTCACAAGCTAGTTTAACAGAACAAAATGTTAATGTAACAATTCAATTGATAATAAGTGGAACAACACAACCTGACCAGCCAATTCAAATTTCCTTAGCCCTTAAAGTTTATCATTAAACATTATATCAACTTACAAGGTAAAGGTTTAGGCAATTTTCAGAGAAAAATTACCTGTCATTTCCATAAAGTTTATCATTTAAAAACATTATATCAACTTACAAGGTAAAGGTTTAGGCAATTTTCACAGAAAAATTACCTGTCATTGCCAGAATTTCCTGCAGAGTCTGTCCTCGAGGTCCAATTACATACTTATGCTGGGATTTTCGCACTTCAATTGATACTGTTGTAGTTTTCCTTTTCTGTAAAAACAGAGCAGAAATTAGACAAAAATATTTGAATAAAACAATATAATATCTAGTTTCTGATTTAAACCTTACATTTTAACAGTTCCTCCACAACTTACTCCAAAGAAATTTAGTTTAGTCTATTTTGTTTTCATATCTAACAAATACTTGCTCTGACATCAGGGACAAGTTGAAAAACATTCTGGACATTTTTTTTCCAGAAGAAGCACATCAGGCCTTAGCATTTGACTACCTCTAACAGATCAATTTACACAACAAATGGCAATTCTCAACCTTAAAGAAATTTTCTTGTTGTACATGTAACAAATAATTTAGTTGTCCCTAAAAATTGAACTCTTCCTAAAAGAAAGTTATATCATGTATACAAAAACCAATTTAAATGTAGTGGAAATAATTATTTTTTCCTGAAAACAGTTGAGACACTTCATCTCCTTTGTGGTAGAAAAATCACCAAATCAGCAAGCATTTTTTGACCAAGGTTATGATAAAAATATTTTGGATGTGCCATGAGGTCAACATTTTGTTGCAAATAAAGACACTTGCCATGTTGCTGTTACCAACAATCTAATCTTGTACTTCACCTGGAAGCAATTCTCTGTTACTGTAGGTTATAAATAAACTATATGGCTTAATTTCATATTTACACACATCATCTACTATGACTCACTGTATCTCAAGTTTTAATGGCTCTTGTCATTTTTTTCATGAACTTGGCTTTACAAAGGTTCAACGACTAATATTTAATCATTTTGGACTGCTATGGCATGAACAGCTCATTCTGCTGTGTATAAGCCTTTTTTAATTTGACTTGCCTAGAGACAAATAGTCACAATTATTTGTTGAACCCTGTGGGCAAATTGTAAGTTATAAACTCTGAATGATTTAAATTCTTCAGGGATTTAAAACCTTAGTTTTCACTGCTCACCTTTTCCTCAAAGATATCATTGATTGCCTTAATGGCACTGGCCACACCCTCCTTCTCACCAGCGACAGTCAGCTCATCTTTGTTAACTGAGGGAGGAGGAATGTTGATTCGTGCTCCAGTCTGTTCCATGATCTTTCTAGCAGTCGCATTATTTGCTCCAGAAATAAAAGGATGAAAAACCTTTGGAATTTCCAACCTCTCAAAACTCAACTTTGCCTTCAGAAAGAAAAATTAATATAAAATGCTTTCATTTCAATTTCAACTCTGTCACAGCTTGTTACAGCACTTATCACAAAAACCGGATTGGTCTTGAAAAACAAAGCACAAAAACAAAATATGTTGGTGGGCATAATATATCTTACTGTTTAGTTATTATTCTATTGACAATAATTAACCCTTTCATTCTCAATCAGTCATCAACACTCAACCTCTCCTTACATAACAAACACAAATTAAGACATTTGGTAACTTTAGAGAAAATGAAAATTGATCAAACAAAGTAAACTACCGAAGATCAAAGGTGAAATTCTCTCAAACTTGTGCAATGAAAAGTATGGGAGCAAGTTAGGAGAACTTAATAGTTGAACTGGGACTGAAAGGGTTTTAAATTGTGTGAGTTTGAGAAATGTTTCCTAATCTCATAATGCCATAGCTTTTCAAGACAAAATATTGTTCACTGACTTAGCCTTGGCAAAAGATTTTTGAAGACACTCAACTACGTTTAGATTATCTAAAATGTAATCAAATCCATGATTAAATCTTCCATAAAATTTGTTTTAAGATTTGTAGATGCACTATTATTTTCACTTATTCCGATTAAATTGCTAAACAAATTCCAAGATATGTGCAAAACACAACCTCTAAGCCTTCCTATCACCACTGTAGATGTGGTGATAGGATGGCAATTATATATTGTGATTAAAAAAAAAACGATGGTTCATTATGTTGTTCAACATACCTTTTTAGATATTAGTCATATGCCACGAAGATTAGTGACAATTTCACTAATTAAAGCTAGAAAATTTTGAGATTAAATGGACCAAAGGATAACCATCTAAAACTTCACAAGAAATAAACTTTTTTTAACAGACACTAAAATGGACTTGATCAAGTCACCTGTTCATCAGATATTAACTGTATCTCATGACGAGCCCTATCAACACCCTAATAGACACTAATATGGACTTGATCAAATCACCTGCTCATCAGATATTAACTGTATCTCATGACGAGCCCCATCAAAACCTTAACAGACACTAATATGGACTTGATCAAATCACCAGTTCATCAGATATTAACTGTATCTCACGACGAGCCCTATCAACACCCTACTAGACACTAATATGGACTTGATCAAATCACCTGCTCATCAGATATTAATTGAATCTCATGACGAGCCCTATCAACACCCTCTTTGGTCCCAACAATCCTTATAGTATCTGAACCATCACGAGGCATGGTGATCTTTGTTGCTGTAGCTAATTCAAGCTGCTGCAAAACCTTTCCACCTCGACCAAGAATGAACTTGTGGTGATCTCTTGGAATTGGAACATCAATGGAGGCCTAGACAGATGAATAAATAAAACCTTTTAGTCAGTCATTGCAGAGTGGAACTCTACCACAAAAGTGAAAACCCTTAAAACCATTTGTCCTAATAACCCAGCTGCTACTAATAATTGTGCTGCAATAAGATAATCCTTAAATATTACTCTTTAAAAATGGATGCCTGTAAGAACCAAGAATGTTCTGTCAACACCCATGTCGATGAATCACTCATATTTTGCTCAAAAATACCCTTTGAAGAGCTATTTTCCAAAACCATATTGTAAGGTTCCAGCAAATTTTTAATCTTTAAAAACTTGCGAAAATGTGAAAACATAAGAATATTTGGTTTTCTGCCAGACAATTGTCCAAATTTAACTACAAGAACCAAGCAACAGTGAATTCAATTGACACCTAATTTCATACGGCATAAGAACAACTTTCCTTAGCCATTGCTATATTAATATTTTTCATACATGTAGTATAGCTATCATTTCTTGTTGTTTATAGTTGTTTTTGTGGCTGTATAAAATTACTTGCCGTTTAGCTGGTTTGCAAAACTCTCTAGGATTACAGAAAATTCTTGTGTAAATAGGTGCATGACCATCTATCTGGTAACAATGAGGGTTTAAAAATCTTATCAAGCAAAGGGAGCAGAGTGACATATCCTGAGGCCCCTTTGGACCCATCTATTTGAAAACTATCAAAAGTGGAAGTACCTTTTGACAGCAATTTTTTCTATTGCAAATACAAAGGTGTCTTTTTTTCTGTTGTTTCAAGAATATTTTGAAATTTTTTACTTGTGACTGTCACAAGTGGATTTTTTAATACCCACAATACGTTTCATTCAGAAAATTCAGTCATGCCATATACTCATTTTAAAATAATTCATGACATCCCTTTCCTCCAAACCAGCACTCTTGTTATCCTTCTCCAACTGCATCTCTCACATGTCATCCTTGCATAATTTTCTCAAAGGATACCCATCATTTCTCCTCAATTCGTGCCTGTAGCATCTCACTTCATTTGCCATTTTCATCTGAACCACTGCTTCCTTCAACCCTAACATCTGCATTAATCTCTCTTTCCTCTTTTTCTCTATCAGTTTTGCATCATATATTTGCTCTCACCATTGCTCTCTTGATCCTTCGTATAGTAACAATGTCATTTTTCCTCAAACACAATGTCTTATTCCCATATAGCATAGCAGATCTTACAAAACTCTGACAAACAATTCCTTTCATCTTAAGCAAAAACCTTTTTAAGTTCAACAACTCTCCACATTCCTTGAACTTCATCCACCCAATTCCTGCTCTTGCAGTTATAGCTACCTCAATACTTGCATTCACCTTATCCCCTTAATAACAGAAAACTCATGCCTTTTCTAACTCTTCACACAGACCCTCCACTGCTTTCAATACTCCATCAATTTGCTCCTTGCTTATTCCAAAACATCTTCCCAACCACAGGGTCCCCCTCAATACATTCACACGTTTTCCATGAATTCATTTCCCACATTTTGTCAATACTTGCCTCCCACAAATACCATACGCATTTACCTTACACACACACACCTTTTCCCTAGCTCATAACCACTCTTGTCAAACTTTTTCCTTTTCCTTTTAAATGTAAATATTAGACTTTTTAACAAAAATGAAATCCATTATATTTTAGCCAACTGACTTGTTTAGCCCTATTTTGGTTATTTAAGCGAGCTGGAACTAAAAATAAGCTTTGTCTCTCCTTGTTAATCTGAAATAGTCCCCTAATATATCTAATAGAATCATTGTCATTATCACTTTTGTCTTTCCAAGGTTCAACTTCTGTTCATTGCTCTCCAATGCCTCCTTTTCTTTCTAGAACTTTTCCCTCAGTCCCTCCATTGTTTCACTATCAGAACCAGTCATGCATGTACAACATCAAAACCATGTACGGCCGCACACACACTACTGGTATACCAACAAACATTAGGGACATCACATTTTACCTCTTTCTGCCTGATCAGCAACATGTGATTTCATTTTTCACTTCAACATGCAATTCCATTTTTCCAAGTTTCATCAATCCTGTAGCATTAGTCTGACAATACCTCTCAAATAGTTTTTCTTTGTTCAGTTTTTTTTGGCTTAAAGTCCTTCCGTTAGCAAAGAAAAAACTGATTTTGTACCATTTTGACCACTTTTTAAAAAAAAAAAACCCAGAAAATCTTTACAAGAAGTTTTCGAGACTTGTAAAATTGTCATTGACAAGAAACTCGGAATTCTCACAATACCTCTCAAATATTTACAGTAGATGTAAAATATTGGAAAAATCTCAATTAACGTTCTTGAAATAGCTGGATTCCTGAGGCTGACAATGGTTTTGTTTGATAATTTCTGTTGAAGCAGCATTCAGAAGCAGTAGGCAGCAATCTGTAGCAGCATTAGGCAGCGTTTTATATACAACATTGGAAACCCATTGCAGTGTGAACAAACATGACGAACAGCACGTATGTGTTTGAGTCCACATTTATATAACAATAATCAATTGGTGAGTTGTCATGATCAATCTTGGACCTAACATAAGTCATTTTCTGATGATACACCTGACAACAGTGTCCAAACTGCTTAGCATCCTGGCCTAAATTACAGGTTTTCTATTTCACTATGTGTTAGTTATTCTTCAATTTCTTGACGTTTTTCAGGTTTCACAAGCACAGTGTCACTAAAAACTACTTTAAAATGTTTATTATACACCAGACTAATGCACTTATAAGAAAAAATGTGGAACTTTTTAGGAAATGTAGATTTATTAACATTTGTAGGCCATTAATGATGATTTTATGTATACTGAGTTGAAATTTTTTTTTTCGAAAATTTCAAATGCCACTGAACGCAAATATTCTTGTAAAAATCTTGGTTTGACCTGATCTAAAACATTTTCAGAGCGATATGAAATATCATGTCTATTAGCTATAAAAAAACAATTTTTGTTTAATTCCTGAAACCGGAAGTTGTTAGAAAGACTACTTCCGTTTAACGTGTTTCAGGATTTCCTAAATAACAAAATTTCACCAAGACTCTGATAGTCTTTTATTTATAACAAATAACACTTAAAGATGTTTTGTTGACTCTTTTCAAGCAGTAAAAGATAAGCATCAATTCAATTAGAAGCACAAATTGTCATCCTCCTCATCCTCTTGGTCACTGTTGGCTTTCTCGTCATATATGAGGATATTCCCATGCACGGTAAGTATTCTCACATTTGTCAGACATGCATCAGTACACGATATGCCATTTTTTTGACAAGTACAGTAGCCAGATCAACATTTCCCAGTGCAACCACACATTACTGAATCAAGAAGCACTGGTGGTGCAAGAGGGAGCGACATTGAGTTCAATGCTAAACATTCGTCTTAGATGATCCATTCATGGTTTTCTTGAGATAGTACTGTACACTGGGATATGCAACTAATGCCAGTCGCCAAACTGCAGCTTGGTAGTTTGCCTGCATCGTATGCTACTTCAACGCATCCTGGCAAGGTAGCAGACAATGTGACTGTGATTGCTTGCTTGCTTGCAACTTGGTAACAACAACTGTTAATACTGGAAAGTTCTTAGTTAACCATACATGCAACAAACGAACTTTTCACAGTAAAAGAGAGCATTGTTGGCTTCAAATGATCTCCCAAGCAGTGACATGGCCTGGCAGTCTTCTACATTGATTCTGCTCTGCTTCAGTGGCACCTTCTTTCTTTTGCCAGCGAATGAAGTAACAGAGTCACACCCTGTAAATGTGTGCAAACCAGGTAGAGCATTGCAAAGTAAAGAACCAGCTTTTTCTGATATAGCAGAGACATTGAGGTATAACACTCTGCCTTCACTTTTTTCATGAGAAGGCAATCAGGGATTTAACTACTGAAATGACAAGCAAAGATTGCAACGTCTGTATCTTGCAACTTGATTAAGACTGTATATTCGCTGCTGTTTGCTACATACTTTGCATGTAGAAGCAGCTCTCTATCAGCTTCTTTGTGGTTGCTGCTTAAAGTTGGAGTTTTACTTATCAATTAAGGCAGTATTCAGGGCAGCATTTAGGCAGCAAAGGGCAGCATTTATGCAGCATTTCATGAGCTCGAGCCTTACGTCAGGCACTTAAATGGCTTCATTTTACGAAAACAAAATGTGACAGAAATGTACAGCAGTAGTGTATGAATAGCCATATAGAACTTATACATCTATAATTCCTTTGCCTGGCACAAAACCAAATTACATCTTGTCCACTTTCACCATACACTGCAATCTCCTCTCAAGCACCTTTTCTACAATCTTTTAATCAGAAGATGATCAGGTACACTCTCAACTTCAATAACTATGCACCACAATTTCTAGCAAGTTAAGCTTACAGGTGTCAGATAAGAAACCAAACATGTACACCAAAAACAAGGCAATGGAGGTTTATGTACGCTGCAAAAGTTGTTACTACACATGGATACCTGAGTTTGTAGTTGGGTGAGGATCATGCGCCTTGCCTGAGCCACAGCCTCTGGTTTACCTGTCACCAAGATAGTCAGACTCTGATCTTTGGGAGAGCTTACTTCAATTGCAGCACCAGTTTTAGCCATAACATCTCGGCATGTCTGTCCTTGCCTATCATCACCAAAAGGACTGTCTCCAGTTTTGTACCGTCGTTCTTCAAGTGGCACTCGAAACACCTGTATATGAACAATGAAGAAAATAACTCAAGTTATCAAATATCCAAAACCTTTTATGAGCCTAGTGGACTATGGGGCTGGTGCTTATCTCTGGATTTCATAGAGTGCAGATGAGAGTATGAATACCCCTGGACAGGACACAAATCCATCGCAGGTTAGCTCCCAGCAGACACTGGTACTCATTTACCAACCTGGAAGGATCGAACAGGGGACCTCGTGATTGGAAAGCAGAGATCTTATCAACTGCAACAACCACGTTTGCCTGATGAAGAAACAAATTACAACTTAAGTTATTATATACATTAGTCTAACAATTAATATTTAAATATTCTCTAGTCTTTTTTAAAAGAAATAAGACTTCTCTGTAGGCCTTGGTCGAAATCATTTAAATATCTATTTGCTATAAGATTACCCAGAATTGACAAAGCCTGTCAACAAACATATTCCTAATTATTCAAGAGAAAACTGAACAACCTCACAACTCACTTATAAACAGTTATACTTGGTTGAATCATGTTTGCTTTGGCCACATGATCCTTGAGTGGATCATCCTCAGGTGGCTTCTTGCAAGAAAATAAGTCAATCATGACCTGAGTGATGAAAGCATGAAACTTGGCACACAGCTTCCTAAGGTTATACCAAAATAAACTAGCAGAGGAGACCAAGTTAATCTGCATGGGTGCTGAATGAAAGAAATCTTCATTCTAGGCTACCTGTTGTAGGAATTGGTTTTGCTTCAAAGAAAAATTTCTAAATTCCCAAATTTCTGATTATTTAGACATTTAAAGGTAGTTCTAATAATTTATATATACTTTGAGTGAATATTTTGGAAAGTGTGAACTTTTTAAGCTCTTAGAACTCTATAAAAAAATTAACCCTTTCACTCCCAGTCAGTTATCAACACTCAACTTCTCCTTATATAACTAATACAAAATGATACATTTGGTAATGAGAAAATGAGAATTGATCAAACAAAGTGAAGTACTGATGATTAAAAGTGAAATTCTCTCAAACTTATACAATGAAAAGTGTGGACTCAAGTTGGGAGAACTTAATAATTCAACTGGGACTGAAAGGGTTCAACTATTCAATCACGATCGCGAGTCTCAGATTTTGGAAGTTTTAATAATTTCTTGGGTATTTACCGAGTCTCAGACTTTGACTTGCGTAACAAAATTCTTTAGCTTTTTTCTTTTTACTTTTTATGACTATGGTACAACTTGCTTTCTTTAAATTAAACCTTAAAACACATTTTGCACGATCAAAAGTGACTGAAATTAAGACTATTTCTACACAAAACTAGAACAATGCTGAATAAAATAAATTAATCAATCCCCATCTGTGAGGGTAGGTTGTAAAAGGTAAATAGATAAGGCAAAAACGTCGAAACGCGTGGCGAAATAAAAAAACATTGCAAAAAAGTGGTATTTTTTTTCCCTCGAATAATGTTACGGGGGGACCAAATCCACTGGGATACCGGACATGATGTCCGCACAGTTTTTTGATTGCAAAAGAAATTAATTTACGGCAACGATGAAAATAGATGTTGCGCTTGATAAATCGTACCATAATGCCATAAAGGTTTTGTTTAAGGTCAGTTTGAATTAGTAAATCTGTCGAAAGTAACTTTGTGTTTTGCGCAAATGCAAGTGATAGCTCAGTAAAGTAATTTAACGTTATTTAAGGTCAGGTTATATCCGACAAATAGTTTACTTTGTACGACCAAGATGCTGATTTGATAGGATGTATGTCCTTTCAAATGAAAAAAAATATTTCCAGCTCTGCATTTTGATTCACATAGTTTCAGAGTTTGGTTGAAAGGGAGGACTCAGGAAGGCCATGATCGATCAAAGCCCAGTGACCCGTTTTCTTGATTGGTGTCAATCAAGTTTCTTCTAGCAGATACTGAATAAAAAAGATGAAGGACTTTTCAGAAAATCTAAGCATTTTTCTGAGTTTTGAATATCTTTGGATTTTGCGAATTAATTTAAACAATCATAGCAAACCCGTACGAAAATTTAAGAGACAAACTCAGAGTTCTGAGGGTCATAGCATCAAGTTTAAATATACCATTACTTAAACAAAGACTTCCAGACAATTTGATTGCCGCACATTAATAGTAAGGGTAGTTTTTCTAATAGGAAACTTAGAATTTATCAGGAAAAGCAGGATTTTTCATAAAGTTTTAAGCACTGCATTAATGTCAGCGTATGTCGGCTGCAACTCGCGCGATGAAACTTGGTGCGATAGTAGATGCGACTTTCATTAATTTGTTACAGTAACCCTCTGTAATTTGCTCAAATTTTTTAAAAAAAATGCTATAATTCGAAGATTTAGGAATAAAAATTTCTGGTTAGTAAAGCCACAAAGGCTATTCTACTTTCAACAAAGAGAGCAGTTGAAAGTTTCTAGGAAAAGTAGGATAAACAGTCAGGCCAAAACATTCAACTTATTGTCCGAAATAGGTGGCTGGATAAAGCAAAGTAGCCGGTGGTCCATCGCCAGAAGCTGCCTTCTATTGAAACCTATGCCCTTGCGCACAGGCCTGAATTGAATGTATCAACAATTAACATACTATTTGTATTCAGGAAACTGCTGATATTTTTTGAATTCTTCTTCCCAATCAGACTGTGTTAATGGTGGCCTCATTCCTTTGATCAAATGCCAATCAACCATGGATAGACCAGATTCTGTCAGTCTTGTGATCCCTCCCAACATAACGGCACCGACTACAAGTCCAGAACATCCAATGAGCCAATATCCTGTAAATGAGATATTGCACCATATTGTATTTCAAAAGTTTCAAAAATAGTAAAAAACTAAATCTCACATTTTTTCACTGATTCTCAAGGTTTTTTCCACTCCAGATCTTTGAATTTTGAGTAATCCCAAGTTGGCAAGTTTGGAACCTTATTGAAGATCAATTCTTACCCACAATCCTCTGTGCCTGAGGAGATGTGTCTACCAATGCCATCTTGGTAGCAACAGACTCTGTTGCAAAAAATCTTCTACATCTTCTTGCAATTTTAAGTGCTTGGCGATTCTTAAAAGAAAAAACAACATGGATTTATTTCCAGAATAACAGTTGACATAAGAATAAAGAAAATTAATAATAATACATGATCTCTGTGCTTCCATAGCTTGGTGAAAACTGCGAGAGCAAATTATATTGATCAGTGACAACCCAAGACACTGCGGTTGAGGGTTTTCACTGCCTCAAAATCTAGAATTCACACAAACTTTTCTTAATGTAGGCTTTTACAAAGTTAATAGAGTTGACTGGATATGAAGCTTGATGTCTTTCTTTGTTCTAACTTTTTGTTTTCCTTTTCCTTTTTGAAATATGACATTGGCGGTGCACAAATAAACAAAAAGCTTAGGATGTAAATAAACAAACGACCAATAAACTTATGTTCTTCCCACCAAGAACAAAAGATCCTAACTGTGACGGTGAGTACAACATGAAACAAGAAACATTGTAATCTTCATTGTAGTTTGCTAAGTTTCGTAACCAGTCCACTCAAGCAACTTTGGTTTTTACAATGCTATGATGATGAAGGCGGGCGGATGTGGTTGACGCAGTTGGTAAGATCTCTGCTTTCCAGCCACAAGGTCCCTAGTTCAATTCCGGCACTTTGCTGAGATTAAAATCTTTGTGTGGCCTTCTTTTCTGCCTAAGCCAACTTAACTTTCCATCCTCCCGGGGTAGGTAAATGAGTACCAGCATCTGCTTAATTTGATTAACTGGCTTTTTAATTTAAGTTACTTATATACCTAGTAATGAGAATAAAAATATATATAATAATTATCATACTGTATAACTTTAAGTTAAAACTTACTACAAGCCTAGTGGCTACCAATACCATTTGCCCTGGTCTCACTTTTGAACTCATACTCCATGTTGTAAAACAAGTTCTTGGTGCTAGTTGGACATTAATCTAAAACAAAACATAATTATGTTGTATGTAGCTACTATTATGCAGTATTTTCCAAATTACATCAAACTCTCACATGACAAAAATCTAATGTTAAGAATTTTAATTCAGATGTAGTTGAGAGATTGACAAAAGAAGCTAATCATTTTAATGTCTAATGCCTACGTAGTTCATATACGTGTCGAATATAATTCAAATGGATTTAATTCAAATTATATTCAATGATTAGTCAGTTGACATTTAAAGTACTTTCCGATTCAGAGAACGAATTAATTTTAATACGATTTTCTAGGTGGATGTCTGAAATGAGATGCTGTACAGGCAAATTTTATCTGTCTTCAACAGTCGGATAAAATGTCTTGAACGAACTTAATTCATGAAGCCATACATCAAATAATGATATGTTTTGTTCTCATAAAAACTTTGTTAACTGTTAATTAGAAATTAAGCTGACCATATGTGCACTAGGGATAGCTGTCTGAGCACGGAAGCACAGTGATTGACATTATTTTTTAAAAAATGAAATTCATGAACAATATTATGTTTGAATTTAAATGAACTTGACTACAGACCACGATTTCAAGTAAAGTATTTTAGTGGCTGGGTATCCTGAAGTTTAGCATTGATTTGCCTTCAACTCAGAATACATTTCCTTGTTCATTACAAAAAATAATTCAATTGATCAAGAAACTTGCTTGTCCTTATAGTCCGACAAACCTTTCTGAGACTCAAAGCTGTCAACTCTCGGGGACCGCATTTGGCGGGAGTCTCATGATTTTCAACCTTTTCTCCCGGTCTCCCACATATCGGCTTGAATCTCCCTGATTTTTAAGATTCTCAGTCTTACCAGCGGAATAGTCGAAAGTTGTGATGGCAAAAACCATTGTTTGTAATTTCACAAAACTTCAGTTGATCAAAACATCGTAAAAATAAAAAAATTCATGACAAATACTCAGCTTGTCACTATCTGGTCTCTGTCTACTTTTGCTTTGGTGGGAAAACTTGTTTATAAGAGTGCCACAATGAGATATAACCACAAGCATTCTATTCAAAATAAAGTTATTTGTGAGAAGAGCTCTCCTTTTACGGTTTGTTCCTCAAGATTAAATTTCCTATAACCACAAGATTTTGAAATTTCGAGGGTTGACAGCTATGGAGACCTCACCTCACGCCATCACAATGTTGAATGCTTTTGGTGGATTTTGACACCTCCTGGTTCACCTCCTGTCAAAAAACTGAGGAACGGAAAATTGCTGTTCAAACGGATTTGAAAGTATGGAAAAGTCAATTCCTTTTCGCTCCAGTCCGTGTGTCCGTTTCCTCTTCCAGTTTCCCATATGATCTCGTTTTCCCGACGAAGGAAGAGACTGTTTTGCAGTCTACAATGGCCCTAGGCCTCTACAGTATATTTACCCTTTAATTTTCATCCCTTAAGAAAGGTCCCTCTCAGTTCTTTCTTTGCTTTTTACACTTGCTATGCAGGCTATATCTCTGACAGTTTTGCGTTTTGTAAAGCAGTATTTTTAATACAACACAGCACAACTTTATCCCCTATATGAAATATGATGTTTTTTAAAAATTGTCTAGTAAAGAAATTTTAAAATTTTGAAAATGTACAACTTGTCTGCAAGTTTTCATGTTCCTGACAACCAGGCGTATTACAACTAAACGAGCATGAAATTTCACAACGATTTTACCATTGCTACTTACTTGGGCCCTCGCAAATAGTTGTACAGCAGGACTTGCTCTGAATATACAGCAACTTCGGAACATTTTACCCTCTTGATAACACTATCACCCAGAGCCTATCATCACATATGTTATCGAATACCCATTTCAATAATTCGTGATCAGCTTCTAAACGTGCAAGTTTCACCGAAAAAGACTGGTTCCGAATTTTAGTCCAATATGGTGGACAGCTTAAAAAAAGGTCATTTTTTTATTCTCAACTTATTTTAGATTATAAATTGGATTAATAATTACTCCTATTTTTAATTATCGAACTACATTTTGCAAGGTATGTTTTATCAATTTATGGTTAAGTACAAGTTCTTCAAAAATTTACAGTTTTTGACAGTGAATATTCCCAAATTACACGTGGAGCATGGAAAACCAGAGTGAGCTTATACAAAGTGAGCTGCCAACTGCAGAAGAAGTTAATGGCGCCAGTGATAATTGTAGTGGCATGCAATCTTTGAAGAGGTCGTTTGCTCAAGATGAACAAGGAGCTGAAGCCGGCAAAGCTGATGAACCAAAAAAGATTAAACTAGACCATGATGCCGAACAAGATGCCAAACAAGATTCTGAGGTTCGTGTCTTGCAGTTGTGTTGTAATTTTGTATGCCGCTCACTGAGCATTAGAACCTTTCGTAGTACTTAGTGTCTAGAACATAGGACTCAACTCTCTTTCATAAACATTAAGCGTGAGACTCACGCATTGAGCGTGAGACTCGCACATTCGGTTTTTCTCTCACGCTCTCACGCAGCAGTCACTAAATTTCACGCATTGGGAAGTTTCTCTTCAATTTTAAAAAAAGTCTGTAATTTCTATATTTTAGTGCGAGTATTGAATAAACAAATAAGTACACCTTAAAGCTATTAAGTTTCTGTCTACAAGTAAGTGTTGTTTCTCGAGTAAACGAGGTTGTTAACTTGAGTGTTTGCCTAGGGATAGAGTTACTGATAGATTAGATATCGCGTGTAGTTTAATCGCGTGACTATGCACAAAATGTTGGGAATTCCCTCCTTTTGGCTCTCCTTAAAAATCACAGAAGTCACTCGCGTTATGTATATTAAAAAAGTAAATGATTTCACAAAATTCTCAATATATATAATTGTGAAAGGAATTCACAAAGGAAAATATCATTTTATACATTTAAAATTAATAAAAATTTTGCCCCCTCCCTTGGCATACCGAATCCCCATTCCCTCACTGAAATCTCACTCTTTACTACATTCAAAAGTTTAGAGGTCTCTTAGATGTCTGCCTGGAGGACAGAATTTCGACAAGAACTACTTTTAATTAGAGACTTATTGTAGTCAGAAACTACATTACATGTAATATACCAGGTTCTCAGTAGAAGCCGACAACCGGCAAATCCACCGCCTGTTAATATGAAAGTAGCAGCCTGTGCTGGCAATGCAATTTGCCTTTATGTGCCCTTTTTTAACCCTTTCAATCCCAGATTTATTGTTAAATTCTCCCAACTTGTTCCAATATTTTGTATTGAGCCAGGTTGAGAGAATTTTACTGTTAATCTTCTGTAATTTGCTTTGCTTGATCAACGGTCAGTTTCTCATTGCCAAATGTTTTATTGTGTATGTGTAATGTTAGGAGAAGTTGGGTGTTGATAACCGACTGGGACTAAAAGGGTTAAGTATAAACAGGTTGTCAAGAAGTATTCTTGGGTTTTCTGTTTATTTGGAGGATGAGGTAACAGTGGCCACAGCTGCTCTCAATCTTGCTACTGACAGTTTCTTTGATGAAGGAATTTATTCTGAGTCTGAAGACAGTGAAGAAGAGGACATGTTTAAATCTATGAGTGTTGTCAATTGTAAAGTGGGATCGATGATGATTCAGTTTAATAGAGTGACACAAATGTTTAAGTTACATACCACTCTAGTAATTGTGGTATAAAGTGCTAATAACAATTACAGCTCATTTTTCTCACCTCCAGATCAATTTTTGAAATTAACATAAAAATGCCTGTCGGCCTGTCGGTGAGCCCAAAAAGGCACTTTTTGGCCATAAACCATGAATCAATCTTGCATCTTAGATTTATCATCCATTCTTTTTTCCAAAATTCAATTTTTTTTTGTATCTACCTTTTTTAATGCTCTGATTTTTAAGTTTGATGTACAGTAAATATTAATGTTGAATCTCAAATTAAATGTTTCATTTTTAACTTTTAGCCAATCCATCTAGCTTTTAACAATTTGATAAAAACTTTTTATTCAATGTTATTGAATGGAAGGGGCAACAAAATTAATTTTTCCCTACAGTAGTTTATTCTACACACTGCAAAATATTGAATCATGTGCAAATCTACTTCTTTGTTTGTCGTACGTATGTAGCTTCCTATACATAAAAAATATTGCAAATATTATTTTAAATTTAGAGCTGTCCATGTTAAGATTAAAAGCAGCAAAAAAAAAGATTCAAAATCTAAATCAAAAGCAGAAGCAAACATCTTTCGGCTGGTCTGTATGAGTTCATGAGTTCATTGCTACACTCAGAGTCAATCCTGGGGGTTAGAGGGAATGAAGAGGGAAGTTAGGAGGGGGAGGGGGAAGATTTTAAATTGAATATTGGTGATGATGGTGGTGATGATGATGATGCTGAGGAGGAGGAGCAGGAGGAAGAAGATGATGATGCTGAGGAGGAGGAGGAGGAGGAGGAAGAAGATGATGATGCTGAGGAGTAGGAGGAGGAGGAGGAGGAAGAAGAAGATGATGCTGAGAAGGAGAAGGTGGAGGAGGAGGAGAGCAAGATAAGAAAGTGAAGTAAAAGAAATTACATGATTTTGATGAAGTAGTAAAAGAAGAGGAAGACTAGAAGGAGGAGAAGGAAGAAGAGGAGGAGGAGGTGGAGGAAAGAGCATGATTAGGAAAAACCATTGTTCTACTCATCTATTTCAAGAGATTTATAACACCATAACTTGTCTGAGCATCATTTATGTTAATTTTGGAAGCAAAGTTTGGCTATTCAGGCATATATCACCTAATTTACTAAGGCACAAGGCAGTCCTTTTAATTATCTAGACACACGTTCAAGTCATTTTGATGGCCTCATTCATGGAAAGAAACTCCTTAGAATCCCCCATCATGCTCATTGGAAAACCCACATCTGCCAGATGGCCCCAAAAAGGCTCTTGCCAATCTTGCCTTTTTGGGGGATTAATTAAGTAACTTAAAAGCTCACAGAAAGACTGCAGCAAAGGCAGGGTGGTTGTTATAATACTGTATTAAGCTACTGCAGTTACAGTATTACTACATATGAGAACAATACAACTACAGTAATTTCACACGTTACATACATTTCTTGTCAATGTAAATTAATATTTACAGAGTACAACTGTTAAAGTTTACTTAATGCCTGCATTTGAGTTATTTTTGCTTAGTTAATCTGATTAGTACTTAAATACAAAAGGTGGGGCCCTAAAATGGTGGAAAACGTATCTCTACAAACATAGAATTTCAAAATTTTCTGGGGGAACATGCTTCCGGACATCCCTGCAAGCTCAGCCCTCCGGGCGGAGGTTTAGCCGCCTGTAATTACTTCTTGGCTGTCTGATCAAAAAACTACTGAGAATCCTGGTATAATATACTATCTCAAAGTTTGTGTAGATTAGAATACAAGTGTATTTTATTTATCTGGCATAATTTCCGTGTTGGGGACTGCTTACAATACTTTTGCATACATTTTGATAGCGTATCACTAGTCTATAGTAAAGTTAGAGTCAGGGTAAGATTTATTTTGTATGATTTAACAATACGAAAATGTTACCCACCAGTGTGAAATTTTTAAAACAACATGTTGCAAAATCTACAGAACTGCAGAAAATGTGTGTGATAAATACTGTAGGGTCTGGAAGGGGAGGTCCTGATAACGCAATCCTGCTCCTTTTGCATGCAAATCCCGCATTTCTTAATTTTTATCACCTTTTTCCCGATTTCCCTTCTTCTTCAAAGAACTCATTTAAATATCAAAGAGATATTTTAGTAGTACAAAAAGTTCTCAAGGTGTATATTTGCCGTTTTGGGTATCTTTTTTAACTATGAAAGGGCATGCACGATATCAAAGCATGATTGAGAGGAAAGTTGCTTGTTTTATTTTCTTCTGGAGTAGTCATAATTCCCGAATCCCAACAAGATAATTGGCAATTTCCCGAATCCCACATTATATTTTGGTCAAACCCCAGATCCCGAAAATACCTTTCCAGACCCTGATAAGGAGAATACAATAAG
>JAOTRI020010236.1:0-19077 GCA_028564885.2 Zoanthus sanctaehelenae | reverse complement strand
CGCTATTTTCGTTTTTTCTGGAACTGCTCTTTCAATTAAATATTCAATTTCTTGGTCCTAAACTTCGGCAAATTGTCACGACGCCATCTTTTTTCTCAAAAAAGCGATTCTTGTAAGTCATATACATGAAGCTTCGTGATTGGTCAAAATTGATAGAAGAACGATTTTCTTTGGCTATTCACAACTGTTTTCTATTAGCAGATAGAAAACAGTGACAGAGCCAGTCAAATTCACAGATTCACAATAGAACATTGTAAATTTATACTAAAGCGTCTTAGAATGCTGAAAATCTAATGACACTTACCTTTCTAGCGCTCTGATTGGCCCAACAATGAGCGGTGCTTTGGATCAGCATATTGGCTTTGAGTGGGCCACAACGGTAAGTAGAAGTGTTTAACATGTTTAAATGGGCTAAAACATTTTAGTTTAAACCTATTAACGATCTAACACGAATTCTACTTTTTGTCAATTTGTGATAGCCTACTAGTAGAGAAACGATGGCAGATCAAAATAGTTATGAGCCCCGTTTGGCTATAATATCAAAGTATATCAGATACTTCATTCATCCTCAAGGTCTAATCAAGTCTAATAGACCCTTTGCAGTCTCGTGCGTAGATACCACTTAGCAACAGCAAAAAAACCCTCCCTCTTCCCCAATTAAAAATCCCAACTGGTAGGTATTTACAAAGCGTGGTGAATTTGTCCCTGGGATAACCGATGACAAATTCAATGGTCTGAGTTGCATGGGGAATCGAACCCGGGTCTTCCGCATACAAATCCCCAACTCTGACGATTGAGCTACGCTGCCTCCACATTTTTAACAGTTTAACAGTATAGACATTACGTTACACCCAGAAATGCAAAATAATATCAAAAGTTATTTTTTAACAGAAAACGTTAAGCAGCTTTCAAAGTAAAAAAAGTATTTTCAAGTGCTAATTTGGTTCTTGAGATACATTATTTTAAGTAACACTGTTACAGGACGTTGGCGGTGTTACTACAAATATACGCTTTTTTCAAAACAAATTTTAACGATATTATCTAAAAAGTTACAGCTCAATAATTTTTTTTACCTATCCCCACAACATTTGGCCCAGTGATAGCTTTTATCGTATTCAGCGTATTCAAAATATATAAGTTTGTTAGATCGTCTTAATGAATTTATTGTCGCATGGTATAAAAAAACGCTGACACTGTTTTGGACTGACAGCAACAAAAAATTCCAGAAATGAAAGTGTTGGTTAGAACTCTGCAAAGAAAAACTTTTAAATCTAAATAACGAGGTCGACTTCGCTTATAAAAATAATTTAAACAGAAAACATTGCTTAAAGGGTACCGTAGCCTTAAATTGCATGGTTTCTCCTGAGATGCTAGCTTTCTTGGCTTGGTTTTAACATCATGGCCATCTGGTTTTGCCTTGTAAGTTCCCTTAGGATAGTATATATCGGGTTTTAATAAATGATAATCTGACAAGTATAAAAAGCACATGTCCACTACTACAAGATGGTTCACAGCAAATATATTACCGACATTAATATGGCTTCTTTTAGAAAATGAAAATGTTTTGTATTTTTTTAAAAAAATAACAGGTTTAGTAATCAGTACTTAAGCTTGTTTTTTGGGATCAAACATGTTGTTTTTAAACATTATCCATTATTTTTGGGTGGTGTTAACGATGTCTTTAATCAGTGTTGGATTATGTTGAAAGCTGGGGTGTTCATGCGAATGCAACAATATCGAACAATGTGTTAGATTGCAGTACAAGACGGTTTCTGGAAGACACGTAATCTGGGGTGTGATGGAGAATCGTGAACTTGGAAAACATCTATTGTTTTGCACTATTTGCTAGTTTAAAGTGCAGCTAAACTTTTTACTTGTGTTTGTTTCAAACTATTTATCATACATTTGTAAGAGCTTTTGCGAAAACGTTTTTGTTCTAGATTAAATATTACTTTTTTTCATAATACTTTGAAATTTGAGAGGTTTCCGACATCTTGGTTCATCGCCGCGTCCTGAAGGGGACTGGCGAGTGCCTTGGGTTACGTAAGTGCCAAATTATGACAGCGTAATCTGAAACAAAAAACATTGCCTCATAACTTTTAGTTCTAGTTACTGAAATTATTTGGCGAATTCATTTAGATATTCACGGTTGATTGTTTCACTTAATATTTTAAGACAAATTTAGAACAAGAATGAATTAATTCACGGCTATTACCAGCTCCATTCAGGACGCGGCCATGAACCAAGATGTCGGAAACTTGACAAGCTTTAAATTGTTATAAATGAGAGTATCATTTTATATAAAACATTTCTGTTCTCTTTTATCGTTCCTCATTTTATTTTCTCCTGCAGATTTTATGTTTCATTTTAGCAACGCAGGTGAGTGTTTTAAGAAATGAAACTTTGAATACTTGGTGGAAGAAGTGCGGCTTAAAGTTGGGCTGATTAATTCTCTTTTGCATAAAATTTTGTGCAAAATTTGTTAACAAATGTTTAAGAAATATAACAAGTTACCAGATCTTCGAGGCCGTGAAAGAGTAAATCATTAAAAACCTGAAGAGCAATTACAGTCGTTTAAATATGATTCCAGAAAAAATCTATGCACTGAATTTAGAGTTTCGATCTCTAACAAGAATCGAACTTTTAGCAGGCCGCAGACTAGGCGAAAACAGCACGGCGCTAAATCCCCCGTGAACAATTCGCCAGGTGTGTGTAGTGAGTTGTTTTCAAGCACAATTACAGTTGCGGCAACAGGGCTCCATATTAAACATGTTTCATAGTTTTTTCGCCGCGCTTTTTGGACGAAGTTTTCGCCTAGTGTGCGGAGACTGAGCCAACTTAGCGCTGGCTTCAAACACCTTTAATTGTGACTACGCATGCGTAATTCGACATTGAATCACAAATGGCGCCGTCTATGGAGTTTGGTTGCTAATTTTTGACGATGACAGCGCTCAGTGTGCGGGAACAACCACATGAGCTAAATACGCTTAAATTCTTCGAGGCCTGCTTTAGAATGGCTTCACATTCGTTGTGAAACCTGTAAACTCTGTTCACCCAAATGCAGAGATGGACAACAACAACTACAACTTTATTCACCAGAAATTACAAATTTCATCTCTTGTAGTACTTTTAATAACTTGGTTGGTGTTCGTTGGGTGGAATGAATAATCATAAGGGCTAAACAAGCCAGCCAACCAGTACAGAAAGAATGATGAAACCGGGCGAAGATAATTTCGTATTGATGCTGGATCCGGTATCATGTAAGCAACCCTTAGAAGAGAAGCTGTTGCTGAATGTTTGCTTAAACCAGGGTTAAATTTAACCCACCTTTAAACAACCCGGCCCAGACATTGAGTTCCATTATCCATACCAAATAATTGTTGTGAAAAGATTTAATATGAAATTTTGTACTTCGTCGTAGCAATTTTTGATTAGAATTAGTTAACTTAGTATTTGCTCTAATTGTAATGCCCCCTCTTGTATCTTGCATTTTCACAGGGCTTACTCCTCGTGGCGTTAAACTTTTGTAGGAGATCCACGACAAGGTTTGCAGTGTCTTCTTTCAGATAATCTGTGCTGGTGTTTCAAAGCCTAAGATGTTCTATCCTCCCCTCCCCATTGGTGAAAGGCGGAAAGGCAGTAAAAACAATGTTCTATCCTTCCCCTCCCCATTAGTGAAAGGCGAAAAGGCAGTGAAAGCAATGTTCTATCCTCCCCCTCCCCATTGGTGAAAGGCGGAAAGGCAGTAAAAACAATGTTCTTTCCTCCCCCGTTCCAATGGCGAAAGGCTGAAAGGCAGTAAAACCAATGTTCTATCTTCCCCCTCCCCAGTGGTGACAGGCGGAAAGGCAGTAAAACCCTTCTCTTAGTCTTAGCGGGAATTAAATACAAGGGGTCTGCATGTTCGCCCTCAAACACGAGTGTACGGTAGGGTTGCAGTAGGGCTGTGTATAGTAAGTTTGTGGTTCGAAATAAATGGTATAGTTTTGGTTCGGGGTGTATGGTAGATTTGTGGTTTAAAAATTATGTTAGGGCTGTACAATTTGTAGAATTCCCTTTGAAAGTGGAATTATTTAGCTCACAGAAGCGTCTTCGCAATATAACAACTTTATTTTCGACCTGGGATTCTATATAGATCTACATCTACAGTTTTGCAATCAAAGTAAGCTGTATATACGCTAACGTTACGAAATATTAAAACTACAATCCATATTCCAAACTTTTTTGCAAAAGGTTACAGTATCGTTGTTGCTTAACTCAATGTTTACATTATTTCACAATCGGAGCTGGAATACAATTCAAATACAATATCACGCGATGAATCACGAGTTCTAATTATAGAGCAATTACAAATTAACTATCTGATATTCAGTTAATACAATACATTCACAAATAATAAATCAACTGTCAAGTCTAATAAATTCACATAAAATCCTTAACAGTACTGATTGAGGTTGTGGTGTAAGGTTGTGTTTTGGGATATATGGTAGAGCTGAGATGGGTTTATGATAGCCGGGTTGAGATGGAGATGAAAATGTCTTTAGAAGGAGGAAAGAAAAAACTGGCCATTGAAATAAACTATTGAATAATAGATAATCTAAGCTCATTCTATCAATTGTGACTATTTTTGCCTCATTGGTGTAATTTGCCATTCACAGACCGAGTGTAACGGTTCCTACCTCCGTGAATGACACTGAAGAAGAACGCGAGCCACTACTCGGCAATTCCGGCAGCACGAGATCAGGTGATCCTGAAGTATTTGTACTTTTTATTAAATAATCAGAAAAAGTAAACTTGTCTAGTCAAAAACTGTCCCTTGTATCACACGTATCCATTAATTTTGTTTGAAAACGTTACTACTATATATGTTATGATACGGATACGCCTTCCAAAAATACATCCATTTTGTTTGAAAACGAAGAAAAGACGGAAGGTTGGCGAGGCGCCAGTGCTTTGACATTGGACAATAACGTTGATAAGGCTGCATGGTAAACAAACAGCATTCATTTTATCGAACACTTTTTATTTACAAGATTGTTGTAATTTAGAAACGTTTTAGTAGCTAAAACGTCACTAGAACTTTATTTTTATGTTCGAATGGTTTTCATACGAAAAATACACCGTGGTTTATTTGCATGATTGTTAGTTAACTAGCAACATAACTCAAAACGTTATGGATGGATTTTGATGAGATTTTCAGATGTTGTCAGAAATAGGACATGGAAGAACTGATAAAATTTTGAGGGTTATTCTTAAGAAATCGTGGATTCTGGATCAGTTTTAATTTTTGTTGTTGTGCTTTTTGATATGGTTGCATCCCACATTCACTGGACGCTAACGGTAGTGTATAACTATGGCTGTGACTCGCGTACGACTGAAATCGTACTTTATTCTAGATTCCTTTCTATAGTACGTCTATCTTTGTTGCGTTTGGATCACAATACGCTTGGCGGAGGTCTGCGCTCTATGAGTGCTTTTCTAGTTCAGTTTAATTCTTAACCTTGCTTACACATCTCATGAGCAGTTCAGTTCTCCTCATGCATTTGTCATTCTCGTTGGCACTTTGCAATGGCTATTGCTAGTTTATTGGTTGTTTTTTGATCAGTTGAGCTTCATCAAAATTTGGGCATCCTGCTGATAAACAGTAACTGTTTTGCTATTTTTTCAGTCGAGAGACCAGCAATTTAGTGAAATTTTTCGTGTATTTTACCCATCATCAGAGAAATCTGAAACTTATAAAGTATACAACTACATAGTTCTATGACTACAATGAGAGAAAACATAACATAAGTATATAATCAAGAATGTTTAGGGGTCAGTAGTAGCTAACAACAACTAGATCTTGATTGTCAGCATTCTCTTTTGGTACTCATCCTTGGTGTTTATCTTTGGCTTATAGTTATGTCTGTTCAGATATCTTTTTCATTGTGAGTTATTGTAGAAATTTATAGAGGGGATATTTGTTTACAGCTGAAGAAACTATAATTGGTTAGATTTTATCGAGTATTAAAACGTACACTGAATGAAACAGTTGTGGGGTTGCTGCATCCTTGTTTATTTTACCTAGCATTACGCCTTTTATGAAGCTCTGGTGTGATGACGTTGAAGAAGGTGCTTGTATAGCTTCCGGTTGAATGTTAAACCTGTCATCACAACAATTTCATTAATTTGTCAGTGTAGGTTAAACATGCACTGGTGACAGGAGCAGAATTCTAGCTGTTCTACGTTACGGGTACCAGTCGTCCGCCGCTTTGTCATAATTGAATTCCATGCAAAAGTGTATTCCGCTGACCGAATTCTGAATTCATAAATGACAGTAATTTTCATCCAAAAGATAAAAAAAGCTATTTGGGGTTTTTAATAACTCTACAGTTTAAATTAGAAAAATTCTAGAAAGCGCTATTTTGATGGGCACTTTTCAGCAGATGAAAAATCATGTAACTACATACCTACTTAATTTTCAATAAAGATGCAGCTTAACTTGTATTTAAATTATATTCCCAGTATATTCTATTTTATACTTAAACTCTCCAATTGATGCTTTTCAGGTTTGGTCTAAGACTGGTTTGGATTTCATTAAGAAAACAAGAAAGGCAGAATTCTCACTGTTCATCCCATATCTTTCGCCACACACCTTACCATACTTACTCGGAGAACTTAGACATCAAGTGAGGTTTTCCACACATCCATTGTATTTAACTTACAGTTGTTTGCGAAACAATGTTAAGCTTCCGAAGTTATTCCTTTATTAAGTATTATAATATTATAAGCTCAAAGCGTTTATAATAGTTTACTAAAAACCAAATTTATAAAACCTTTAATGATAGGCAGTAAACTGTGCTGTCAACAAAAGGGAAGAAAAGCTTTATTTTAATTGAGGTAAAAAACTCATTCTAGACAAGGCTAGAAACTTTAGCAGGTGTTTCCTTAGTTAAAATATAAGATAATACAAACCAATAAAAATTGCAGAACAAAGGGTCGT
Source organism: Zoanthus sanctaehelenae (assembly GCA_028564885.2). NCBI lineage: Eukaryota > Metazoa > Cnidaria > Anthozoa > Zoantharia > Zoanthidae > Zoanthus > Zoanthus sanctaehelenae. The sequence goes on along the minus strand of JAOTRI020010236.1, from coordinate 12,095 downwards.
GGTAAATATTTAGCGCGAGGAATGTATCAAGCACGCGTACATAGCGGCAGAACATTGAACTTGTTCGCTGACGGCGACAAGCCCCTGCTAAATCATTAAATTGGCGGCGCACTCCAGATGGCAAAAATCAAAGTAAACAAAAGGTTGTACCAAACTCCTCTTACAAAATTTGTAAGAAATAGTCTGCTAATCCAGTTTTAATTCTATCTTTTAAAACAAAAGCTATATATACAAAATTATAAAGAAGCTAAATGTTTTTATGCCGAGATCGTTGCCAATAATTTAGTTTATAATCTGTAACTACATCATTTATCTCTTCAAATTTAAACCCATTTAAAAAGATGAAGTTTACTCAAACCTTGTTTTCTAAAACCTGTCGCTGTTTAGTTTTGCGCTCTTCAAACGAAGTTAGTCCATTGACTTTTCGAGGACTTGGTTTTGTGCTTGTAAACCAAATAACTTGTGTATATATGAACATACGTGCTCGAGTATCGTAAAACTAAACGCAGCAAAGGCGGGCTACCTGTGAAAGAGCCTATGTGAGGTATTGACGTTTGTGCGTGTGACCTGTGTTCAAAATAGACAGTTAACTAAATTTTGAGGCAATTGCAGAACTAGTATTTTTCTCTTAGAAGAATATTATTATTGGTAGCAGGATTTGGCTGAATAATGGATAGTCGTATTTTAGAAAGCGAAAACTCGAAAATACACATAAAATATAACAAAAATATTTTAATATCATGCATTTTAATTAGGTCTATCAGTAAGCAAGTGGAATGCTGCTAGGAAATTGTTTATTATCTTTAAAAGCCAGATACCTTGACCTGTTTGTGTTTGACATCGATTAAAGGCAGATAAACGGTGACACACACCATGGAATGTTTTTTTGTGTACCGCTGGTCATACTGAAGGCTCAATAACTGCTAAAAGCCATCGTTCAACCAAGTCAAAGTAAAAGCTGGCAATAAAACGTCATTTACTTTATCATTTTATCCCAGAGGAGGGGGGAAGGGGGAACTCGCCCACTTCAGTTACATGGGTACGTGGAAATCGTGAAAATACTTCAAGACCATTGCTAAAAATCTGTGAGGTGCCGGATTTTTTACAGACCTAGATCAGCAAATTCTTTAAAAGTTATCAAATAATTAAAATAAATTCTGCAAGCTGATCTATACGGTGGATAAGAGACTAGACAGTGTAAAAATGAAAACAAAGTTTTAGTTTTCCCAGTAACTTTTTGTTTTGATTTTTATACAGTCTAGCTTTTAACCCGCCGTATAGATCAGCTTGCAGAATTTGTTTTAATTATTTCATGTAATATGGGTACGTACTACCCCTCATAGGGTATGAATATGGTTTCAAGCTCTAGAGTCTGTGATAGGGTATCGTATTTGTGTGTATTCTGCAATAAAGTATCAGATAGATGGTTAGATAGATACATAGATAGATACCTTAATAAAAAATGCAGTGCAGCCTAAAGGCTGAATTCAGGAGTATTCTAATTTAAAACAATATTTCAATTTAAAAACAAACACTAACAATAAAAACTGACGTTTCGAGAACATCAAGTTGTCATTATCATATACAGACTTGGAAGGACGGAGCGAAATATAAAGGCAACTATAATGATGTTCATAATTATGAAAAGCAAAAGAAAAGAAAACAATGAAAGAAAGAAAAAAACAAACAAACAAAAGAAAAGAAAACAATGATAATGTAAACCAAGTCAGATAAACAGTTAGCTTTTATAGAGTCTGATAATTTTAATCCTTCAACTTAAAACTATATTACTATTTAAAACTATGCATATTAAATATCACAATGGAATTTAAGTAAAATTACAGTGATAGGTAATAAAACTGTTTTTAATCCTGTTTGTGTTAAAACTTACATCGAACGAAAGTGCGCGTGTGTCTAAAAGAGTATTTTGACTGATGTAAAGGTGGTAAGACCTTATGTAAGCGATGTGCAGTACTCTCTGTGATGGCCTGGAACAGCGAATTGACGCAAGTGCTCATGATGGTTTTCTAATGTGTCTATATTAAGCGACAATATATAGAGCGTTTTCATAATTTGTAACAGGGGAAATGATTGAGAGCGCCCGCTTTTGAACGCGCTGTAGGTCGTTTAATATATACTTAGGCAGCGATGAGTGAAACACAGGAATAGCATAGTCACACACGGACCTTACGCAAGTAAGATAAAACTTAATTAATTCAGTTTTAGGAAACAAAGGCGCTTTGCTAATTTCTTTACAAAATTAACTTATTTGGCGTGGGTCAGGGAACTAAATTTCTGGAGTAAGGCGCTGTTTTTGGTGCTAAGAGAGTTAAGATGACATCTTTTGTATTAACAAACCAACCGCACATATCTGATGCCCTTTCTATGAACACACTGAGAGTTATACAGCTTTTAACAAATGTTAGTTAGAGTATGATTTTGGACTTTAAGGTCCTCCAGGGTAGATTAACAATTTTAAACTTTAATATGTCTGTGATAGCATCAGGGTTTCGAGGTTAGGGTGGCAAATACCCTGAGACATTCTTTGATTTCAGTCACAGTTTCATATGTGCAGTTCGGAAATGAAATTGTACTCAGTTCAGACTAAGCAAGAGACTAACAAATTGGAGGGTGACTTTGCCGTGCCGTGGCAGTACAGCGTTTATTGATATACCAACTAAATACAATTACCTATACATAAATTAGTTCAATGATTACAACTTTTTTATACTGCTGGTGGTCGTTAGCTTGAAAAGCACAGAATAGGTTCAACACATACCGTACACTCTACGCACGACAGGCGGCAAAATATGGCAGGCACCTAATGGCGCTGCGTAATTGTCGCTATTATAAAGATTTTTTTTGTCAAACTTGTTTTTTTTTGTCCAAGTCACGTGGAGGTAAAATTTCTGTTTTTAGTATAGCCGCTTTTTGCTTTGGAATTCGCACATTTTTATATTAATGTTACTCGATCATTGAGTCCGTGAGCACCTGATAGCTTCAGCGCACGAAATTAAAGGCGCAAAATTTTTCTTAAAGATGTAAAATTCTGATATTAAACAACAGGGTTTTCACGCAATAAAAACTAACTAGCGTTAAGATAGAGTGAGCTGCGTCGGTATTTCTAAAGAAATAATTTTGTAATAAATGTGTAAATTATACACCGTATAAAAGAGAGAATATTTAGGCCCCGTCCATAAGAGTCCGGAGATTTTGTATCCGCCAATTTTTTTGTGCGGGTACAGCTACCGTCCACACGCGTCCGCCGTGTCTGCAGTGTCTCCGGAGATTTCTGTATAAGCTTTCCTGCGTGGAAATTTATGTATACGATTTGTCTCCAGATACGTGTTAGATTCGTGTGGACGCTTGTATCTGGATATTTTTGTATACGATGACGTTCTAGTATCGATCCAGTCTTTTCCGAGTGGGTATTTCCATTGTCCTTTCATATATCCGGATACATATCGGATACGTGTGGACAGTTGTATACGGTTTGTATACGCTAAGTGTGGACGCAGATATTTTTGTATTCGTATAAAGAAATTTGCAGATACAAAAATCTCCGGACTCGTGTGGACGGGGCCTTACTGACGTTTCGGACGTTAGTTCTTCGATGTTTATCACTTAAAGGTTTTCGCACTCCAACAGGGATATTGCACTTGAAATCACTTATTATTTATGGTCCAGCTATCATGCTGGAATCCCAGTTATAATCGCAAGTAGTATCGCCATACAGTTAACATTTTGATCTGGGAGAGAGACGTGATATAATGTGGAATCACCGGCTCAGGATAAACCCGCGTGAAAAAGTTGAAAAAGTCGCGATACAAAACTAATTGCGATTCTGAGCCGGTGATTCCACATTATATTGCCGTCGTTGAGAGAAAATATATTTTTTATATGGAATATATTTTCTCCCAACTAGCCGGCAATATAATGTGAAATCACCGGCTCAGAATGGCAATTAGTTTATAGAATAATGCTGCAAAGAGTTATGAATACGCTTACCGCTTTAACTTTGTTACGATGGAAACCTTCAATGTTTAGGCAACTTTATTATGACAAGTTGTAAGCAATTAGTCGGTTTGTACCGCAAATATGAATGCAGATCATAGAACTGTCTGATGAGTATGAATAATTTAGCTTACCTCGGTGTAAGAACCTGTGAAGTTCACGAGTGACGTAGAACAAAGAAAACAATGAAGTCTAAACAGTAGATAGAACGAACATAATAGTGATAAAACAAAGAAAAAACTTCACAGGTTTTTACACCGAGGATGAACCCTAAATTGGACCTATCTTGTCAAATTTGGGGTTTGCCTTGGTGTAAGAACCTGTGAAGTTCACGAGTGACGTAGAACAAAGAAAACAATGAAGTCTAAACAATAGATAGAACGAACATAATAGTGATAAAACAAATGGGTTTACGTTGGTGTAAGAACCTGTGAAGTTCACAAGTGACGTAGAACAAAGAAAACAATGAAGTCTAAACAATAGATAGAACGAACATAATAGTGATAAAACAAAGAAAAATCTTCACGATTTCTTACACCAAGGATGAGCCAAATTTAGTTTACTCTAGAAAAGAAATTTGACAGAAAGCTTTTGCAGTCTTTGTAAATTTAGTGTGTTTTGTTGTCCATAAATTGCTTTATACAACTGTACAAATCTTGCTACGTTTCTGGATATTGCAACTGACAACATTTTATTTACATTAAATATCCCTTGCAACATAGCTCTAATTTCGTGTACCTTAACTACACAAAATTAAAATTATAATATGTAATTAGCGTTGCTTTTTGTCACATTGCGCACGGACAATCGTGCAATCATCATCATTTATGTAAATGTTCATACCGTTTCAAAAATTTCTGTCAGCGATTTGCATGGAGGAATGTTGTGTGCTTGGCTTTATAGCGATTTTTCAAGCCACAACAGCCCTCACTCATTCTGTGGACTCAAACTACGCTGTTGATTACGATTCAAAGAGACATAGCACATAAGATGGCTAACAAAGGCGGCAGAAAGAAAAATGCTTTGGCAACCAACGAGAACATTGAAAATGAACAACCCGAAAGCTCACCAACCCTATCAACTACCAAAGGTACGAAAGGCGTTGAAGCAATGAAAAAAAGAAAACTGGCCAGTGGTGGAAAGGCAAGCAAATCAAAAAGTAAAAGGCGTCTTACCTATTCTAGATATGTGTACAGGGTTTTGAAGCAAGTTCATCCTGATACAGGTATAACTAGCAAAGCTATTAGTATCATGGACTCGTTTGTGAATGATCTCTTCGAGAAAATCGCGCAAGAAGCCTCCAGACTTTGCAAATACAACAAGCGCTCTACAATGTCCTCGCGAGAAATCCAAACGGCAGTCAAACTAATCCTTCCTGGAGAGCTGGCCAAACACGCCGTGAGTGAAGGAACAAAGGCCGTCACAAAATACACAGCAATGCAGCCTGGAAAGTAAAATTTATGAAGGTATACAACCAGTAAGAATAAACTGCTCGATTTTCCTTAAACGGGGATTGTAAAATTCCGCTCTTCAAGATATATAAGAAGTCATTTCATTTCTCGTAAAGTAAAATGAATACATTGATGTACATATAATTAAGAAATATTTATATGATATTTATACTCTTATTTAGGATTTAATTTTTCTACTATCCTTTGTAGTAATGAGTTTATCTTAAGGTTATTTTAAGTGGCAGTGAAAGTTGTGTTTTGTGTTGTAATTCTTCTGAATTTCAATGTATTTCAGTATTATGCCCTGAGTCAGCAGCTAATGCACATATATTTACATATGTAATACTAATAGAGTAAGAGTTGAACACAGAAATCGAACGAAGATCTATTTATTGTTAAGTTAGTACTTCAAAGTTCTATAATGCAAAGTTTTAATTTGTTTTAGTTTATTAAGAAATGTATATTCAACTTTGTTTTCTTAGGTGTAAATAAAGATTATTTATTATATATTCTTCTTTTTATTGCTACTTTGACTGTCTTGTATGCCGAATTTTTTGTCTGCTGGCACGTTGAGCGAGCATTTATCACCGGTCAGTTGTATTGTTTATCAGACGAGAGTATTAGATTCCCCCAATTCTCTTCCAATAAATGCTGGTCTTCATTTACCTACTCCGGAAAGGTGGTTGGAAAGTTAGCTTGAGCAGAAAAACGGCACACCAATTACTCAGATCCTAACACAGAAGGGGGTCGAACTGGGGACCTTGTGGTTAAAGGGCAGAGATTTTATACCTATCCACGCCCGCCCGCATGGACAGTGGGAGTTCTCTTGGTACAAGCAGCGGACGCGTATCTCCGGTCTCCTAAATAGTATTCAGTAAATAACAGTGACTTACTCCCTTGGGCAGGACACTAAATGAATTTATCACTTAGAAGTTATTTCATGCTGGCATACTGACTCCGAGGGTTTTTTTCCGGGTACTCCGGTTTTGCTGCCTCAGCAAATTGACTTTCACCCCACAATGTGAGCCGTTGAGCGATTAAACATTAACCTCTGGCTAGGAGGAATGGGCAAAAAAAAAAATAAATGCCACAGGTCTTGCAAACTGGGCCAAGCAACGTTCTGCACAACAAAGCCATTATTTTTAATGACTTCGCTCGTATTGACACAAAACATAGCTTTAATACTCGCCTTTCTCCAGAATATACCAAACAAATTATGAAAAATTCAATATTACATTTTTAGGTAAAATTTCCGTATTGGGGTTTGTACAATTGTTTATTCATACAAACCAAACCTCAACTTTGCATGCCCAGACCCCAACCTAATCTATAGTAATACGCGGCTATGAAATGTATGCAGAAGTAAGTAGGCTCCAATAGGGAAATTATGCCAATTTATATTTAGTAATACTAGTTTTCACTAACATTAATTAAATTTAAAGCATGCTAAGTAAGCTTTTACTATTTGCAGTAATTGTTTTTCGTCAGTCTTTCTTTTTGGATTCTGCTCATTAATGTTATTGTGTTGTGTCTGCATTTTGTCTCAGTTATAATATCTTATATATTTATTCTATTTTCCTTGGGCGGACGTAGTTGGCGCATTTGGTAAGATCCCTGCTTTCCAACCGTAATGTCTTTAGTTCGATCTCGGCTCGAATATTTGTGTGACCTTCTTTTCCGCCTAAGCCAACTCAGCATTCCATCCTTCCGTGGTCGTCTGCTGGGAGCTAACCTGCGATGGATCAGTGTCCCGTCTAGGGGGAGTAAAAAAACTGGTTAAATGGATTATCCCAGTGCTCTCGATTCAAGACGCTGACCACAAGGATCGTGGCTGTTGGGACGAGATTACTGCAAAATTGTACGGAAATTTTTTTCTCAATCAGTGGGCATTCCTTTTTTCAACAAACAATTTCAAATAAAGCGTCTTGACTAGCGAATTTCGTTGTTCAGCAACTGAATCATATTTTTAGTGAGCCGAAGTATCTTCTGAAACAACTATTAATTACATGCATGTACTATCTTAAATAATCTTATAAAGGCTAGTTCACACTTGTGAAATAAGATAAGCATAAGATATGCACAACACAAAGATAAAATAGATAGTGTGAACAGACGTGAAATAGCATAAACATATAGAGTAAGCACAAGAACAGAAAACAAAACTTTCCGTTCTTCTTGTTGCAATTTTACCGCTTGTTTCATGCTTATTTTGTGGTGTGAATAAGACAGACATTGATGTAAAATAACCATAAGGTTCTCAGCCAATCAACGCAGAGCAACTGCGCCTGCGTATTTTCTTCTTTATTTCAAATTTGTTCACACTTGGTGGTGCGTTTATTGTATTTTTGTTATGCTTGTCCTTATTTCACAAGTGTGAACTGGGCTTAATAATACACTCTAACGCTTCAAGAGAGGAATTCGATTCTAGTCATTCAAAATCAAGGATAGATCCGTCTAGTTTCTAGCCGTGATCGTGAGGGAGGGATTTGGGTCGCGGTAATTATAAGTGGAACAGAAAACTTAAAAGTGGTAAAACGCTGAAATGGTGGAAATAACAGAAATGGAAAACACTAAAATAATCACTTAATAAAGAATAAGTTTTGGAAAACCGTTTTTGATTCATGAAAGTGTATTGAAATAATCATGTCTTAATTTCCCAACTGATTTATGAACAGAGCTACAAAATAAATATAAAGCACACTCTTCTAAAAGAATTAAAATATTTCCGCTGAGCCTCAATTATTTCTGACGGCCGCAACTTAAAATCGTCCTCAATTGCTTTTGGTTCACAGAGTACATCGCTATGCAGCATGAATGCGTTAAATTGTACTTGGCTAGCTGAAATCTGAAGCTGGTAATTCTTTTAGAGCTAATTTTCATAGAAAACTTGTCTTTTATGCTTTTTTATTGCTATAACATTCAACAGGATCTGGTATGGGACGTCCCGATCCCCGCGGCGCATTCACACTCCCGCATCCCGCACTTTTTATCCTCACTTTCCCGAATTCGGATCTTCTTGAGAAGATTTGTTTCAAAAGGGAGTTACTTTAGCAAAAGATTGGGAATTTAAGGTGTGCATTTGTTGTTCTGTGTAATTCATGTTGTGAGACTACTGCAAAAGCGTTTTTAAAAACTCTTCATGCGTAGTACAACCCGGTGTGCCCAATCGATAAAATCGATAATCAATAATGTTCGATGAAATCGATAAAAATCAGTTGATTTTTTCGGAAATCGTTAAAAATCGATAAAGAAAAAAGTTGTGAGTAATCGATATTTATCGAATTTTCCAATCAGTAGTATCGATTTTTATCGATTGTATCGAATTTATCGATTTTACCAATTTCATCGATTTTCAAGCACCTTCCACGGTTGAACATCAAGATAAAGTTACACTTGTAACTTGATAACCTGATAAATAAAATTTGTTTGTTAAACTAAAATATTGTTGTCGTATTTTTATCTGCCCTTGGTGCTTTATCTTTTTAGCTGGGTTGACAGGCATTTTATAAGTCGACTTGCATATTATTTTACGGGTATTTTATGGGTGATTTTGCCGGGGGCAAAGCTATGTCTATAATTTCCCCCGTGTCCACATTCTTACATTGAGAAACAAATTGTTTTAAACCATTAAAATGGTTTATTAATTGAGTTTTGCTCTTCGTTCTTAGGAAAATATAAAGTAAAACGCAAAGACGCGTTTTATTTTTTAATCCATCTGTTGTAAAAGTCTTTTGATTTTGGCATACGAAATGTGATACCAAGGATAAAATGACTTTAACAAAACATGTATACATTTTCAAAAAAATTTCTTCTATCGATAAAATCGATAAAAATCGATTGATTTTGGGAAGAAAAGTTGCGAGTATCGATTTTTATCGATTGCTCGATACAATCGATATCAATCAACATGATTTTATCGATTGATAACGATTTATTGATTGGTTTTCCGATATCTGATTTTATCGATTGGGCACACCGGGAGTACAATGGCTATATGGAACGATAAAAAGTGTTCATGCGGTGATGCATGCAATCTGTTACTATGGAGTAGGCGATTCCCGAATCACGATAAAACCCATTTGCTATACTCCCGCTATCACAGGCAGATCTTATAGTCATGATTTTTAAACTTTCCAAATCAATCAACGCTAGCTGTGCCCTTTGTCCTAAAATCAACTTCATCTGTGATCGTTACAAATAAATTGATTACGCTTTTCAGTTAAAGTTAAACAATTTTTACCATTTAATAGCAGTTTTTTTAAAAAAAAGAAATTAAAGATTCCGAGATTTTGTTATCACTGACTAAAATAAAATGTCTTTCGAATGCAAATGAGTGCTATTGGGTTACCAAGGTCCTTGTAAATGTCAGGTATGTAATAGGTTTAGCAATAGCAGTCGCTCCACAAATTGAGTGCCACGCTTCTAAAACTAGTCTTTTTGACCATTGAGAACAGCAGTCAATGACCTTGACATGATTATTTTTTATGGAATGTTGGGTTAATAGAGAATTCCTGTCTCCCGAGACAATCACTCTTTTGGGTTCTCTAGTCCTAGATCTTAAGGCTCTTTTGATTAACCGACATAAACTTTATCACAGTTTTACAATTGATTGATCATCTTGAACTTGATAGCTCTTTACTAAATTTTCTTTTATAGTAAATTTATAGTTTTTTTGAAAAATGGAGCCAAAAGTCATTACAGGTTTGTGGGCAACATTGATATTTTAATATTAATGATTTAAAATTCTTGCAATTTTTTCTGAAATTCCTTGAAAATGAATATGGCAAAGCCAAAATGACAAGATCAACAACTTTTACTGATAAATTGGTCGGTGTAACCATTGTGGATAACTTGTCTACATCAGTAGAAGAGACATGTTTTAGCTACTGGGCGTTTGTGTGTGGCTTTTCTGTAGACCGCACTAGTTATTATAGTTCCATCGCCATCAGGATTGTCACTTCGTCCAGAAATGCGATAGATTCGTCTTTTTCTTATTCCAATGTAAATTTGATGTGTTGATTAATTGTGGGTGGGGAGCAGTGATTAAACCTATCTCTTCTACGTATTTCATATACCAACTAAATTTGCCTAGATTGCGCTCAGGGGTCAGTGGTGAACCGATTGGGCAGCCAAAGGTTTGTTTGTTGAAAAAAAATGAACTATGAAATAGTTGTTATCAAGCACAAATAATGTAATTTCATGATGTTATTTTGAAACGGATATGTCTGTTCTTTCCGAGATGGTCGAATCAGCTGGAAGTCTGTTTTTAGTCACCTGGAGTGCAAAAGTTGTCGGTCTAGATGTAAAGAGAGATAAGGCGACCTCGGAAAAATACCATGGTTTCCTGTGGGGCGATGTTGCAAACAGAAATTTTTTTGAACAAAATCACAGCCGTCAGTAACAGTTTTACATTCTTTTTTTATAAGAACGACGAATTTTTTGACTGAGGCTGAACATTCTTAAATATTTTCGGTATACCAGCCTCAAATGTTCTTAAACATGTTCTTAAAATATCTTTACTGATATTAGACAATAAAACAATACATGCTCTGTATGTGGTACTTTTCTGTATACCTTGGTTTGTAGATGTACTTTGTACTGTATCGAATAATTTGTATTATTTATGAGTTATAATGTACTGACCTTCTTGCCAGTTTGTCTCAAGAACTATACCTGAAAACTGCAATTTTGTAAATTAAAAACCTGTGATAAAAAATTGTTATCTGCAAACTTTAACAAGCAAATTTTTTAATAACACTGTATGAATGTTTCATCACAAATAAATGTTCTTCACCTCTTCTTAGCCTCAGCATGTTCTAAACATGTTCTGAAATTTGGCGATTTAATAAGTTTAGTAACAGCATTCGTTCCATGAATTGAGTGCCACGCTTCTAAAAATAGTCTTTTTGACCATTGAGAACAGCAGTCAATGACCTTGACGCTGTAAAGTTCAAAAACATGATTATTTTTTATAGAATGTTGGATTAATAGAGAATTCCTGTCTCCCGTTCTGTAGTCCTAGATCTTAAGGCTGTGATGTAAAATTGTTATCTGCAAACTTTAGTCAAGAAGACAAGTAAATTTTTTAATATCACGGTATGAATGTTTCATCACAAATAAATGTTCTTCACCGGCTCTTCTTAGCCTCTGCACGTTCTAAACATGTTCTTAACTTTTTGCCAAAATTCATAAAAGAGGTTCTTAAAAAAAAGTGTACTTGTTTGTTTTGTAAAGTCTTAAAACAAATTTTTAAACGCTTGCTACACAGGCTATAGAGATGGTGAAATATATGATAGGTCTTTGCGGGACCTTCGGTTTATGTATGTTTTATTCGAGCAGACTTTAAATCCAAGAAAAACAAATTATCAAAGGAAAAAGAAAAGAAATCATGTACGGGTTTATGAGAAAACGACGTCCAAAAATTTAATTGTAAACTTTCCTGATTCAATATTTCTTATTTAGGAATTAGGGTATAAATAAACAAACATTATAGTTAACTGGGCTTCCTGTGCATTTCCGTATGGATGCCTGTGTTTATTTTAATAAAAAACAAAACAAAATATAATGCAAGGCTGGCACTACGACAATATCAAACTTTTATTGCAATAAAAGTTTGATATTGTCGTAGTG
>JAOTRI020010130.1:0-19077 GCA_028564885.2 Zoanthus sanctaehelenae | reverse complement strand
CGTGTTCTATCAATTTGTTGTTTTACGAAATGTTCTTTGTAACCTCTTTTCACTTGATAATGTTGGAGTTCCTTAACGTAATCTTCAGTGAAGCTTGTTCTCGTGGTATTTGTCGTGTTCTATCAATTTGTTGTTTTACGAAATGTTCTTTGTAACCTCTTTTCACTTGATAATGTTGGAGTTCCTTAACTGCTCTTCAGTGAAGCTTGTTCTCGTGGTATTTGTCGTGTTCTATCAATTTGTTGTTTTACGAAATGTTCTTTGTTAACCTCTTTTCACTTGAAAATGTTGGAGTTTCTTAAAGTGCTCTTCATTGAAGCTTGTTCTCGTGGTATTTGTCGTGTTCTATCAATTTGTTGTTTAACGAAATGTTGGGCTTTGTAACCTCTTTTCATTAGATAAGGTCGGAGTTCCTTAAAGCGCTTTAGAAATACCACTATTATTATAAGTGGGGAAAAATCAAGTTCAACTGAACGAACCGCGCTAAAATTTAGCTAAGGAATATTATATATATTCATAAACAAGTAATAGACGTTTTAATGGATTTTATTTGCATTTTAGGTAATAAATTGATGTTTTATTATGCGATTTAAGTCCTTATATACTTAATGTAATTTTAAAAAAAATAACTAATAGAACAACTCTAATATAGAATTTGGGCTACCTGTGCCTTGACCACACTTCAACTCCCTCGATCCGATCGTTCACACCGTTCTGAAATCTGTGGGGAATTCTTCAAACACTTCAATAGCCACACACAGGGAGCCCAAGAAGTATAAGTATTAGTATGGGAAAGGTTTTTTTCATTTTCTTTTTGCTGCTACTTGTGGTGGCATCGCCAGTTGTTTCTGTGTAACTTGAGTGTATACTCTGACAAAGGATAATTTTAAAAAGAAAATAGAATGAATCACTGATCAGTTTCAAGAACTCATCTTTTTCTATAGCCGGAAACCTTTGCATTTCGGCCATTTGCAAGCAATCGAAAAGAGCAAAAGGTGTTTAGTTGATAATCAGCAGTGTGAGTGGTGCATTCTCTCATATCTCGAGGTCATCTTCTCATTAAAGTGTGAGAATCCCGTTGTTTTGGAGTGGATTCTTTTATTTATTGATTTTTTTTTAAGTCATGGAAAATGGCATTTGGTCATGGAAAAGTCATCGAATTTCACTTCTCATTCTCAAATTGCGTGAGCGCAGCAATTATTTTCTCACGATAAGATGAACTTCATATGTTCAAACCAACGCTTAATTTTTATACATAGATATGAGTGTTTCAAAAATAGAAAAACTAAACGAAAAAGTCGGAAAAACAAAGGAAAGACGTCAGCAATATTTTCAATAGTGAGACCATGGAAAATATGTCCCTTGTATCCCGGATGTAGTTTTATATGCAGTCTATGAGTGGCGTATTTTAAAGTCAAACACTCCTATCAAGGTAACTGGCTTTTTTTTCTAAGAAAATCCGTAAGGAAGCATTGTTCTGAAAGCGACAATTTACGAAAAGATTGATTTAACTGTTAATTTATTGTTCAATTTATCAAATTATTTTGCCATGGCGTAGGAATGATGCTTAAAAACCAATATGGCGACGAGCAAGAATTTTCAACCTCCTATAAAAATTAAATTGTAAAAGTGTGGGTTGCTAAAATCATATGTCATAGAAATCGTGACAAATTCTATTTTTTGCAATACTGAATAAACTTAAACCGCACAGTTTTTCACCTTAGTTGCTTTCGTTTCGCCTTTCGGTCAAACATTTTCTCATCATGAAAAACACCTGGAGTTACTCCCAGCGGAAACATACTGGGTAATATGAAATTATCGACCGGATCTAAATGTTTTACGATTCTTTACAAAGCAGTTTATTGCAAATTGCAATTATTTGGAAACGCCATTAAAAATTTACGTTTATTACATGAAAGAATTAAAACCAAAGATTTTAAAACATAAAAACTCCAATCTGAACTTGATAAAAAAAACAAGAAAGTTTTATAAATTGGTGCAAATTTAAGGAGAAAACTTTAATTTTTGAAATAAAATTTAAGTAATTGGTTTTTAGTTGCGAACATTAAGTAATATTTCATATCAGTTTAAAATGTCTTATGATAATGGAGACAAATGGAATGATTGTGTATATAATGCTTTTACATCGCTAGAATGTCAGCATATTGTACATTACTCAATAAACTAAACGATTGGCAGAAGAGAACGCACTTTATTTATTAAAGAAAATTGAAAGAAGTCTATAAATATTTTGGGAATACTAAATTTTTGAGAGCATTTTTGGTCAATACCACTCCCAAACGGAAAACAATATAAACATGCATTGTGATTTTTAAATGAAAGCATTTTTTTCTTATATCGACTTTCCATGCAAGCTAAGATTTTTATATGAGATATGCGTCTATGCATTTACATGTAAAAGAAGAAAACATTATGTGTTTATTCAAAAAACTGAATACAATCTTGATTATCACTGAACAAATATTTTCTGGAGAAAACATGACGAATACACGTCTATAGCTATAAATTCATTTTTCAGTTCTGTAAACGTCAATTTATACTAATCTTAAAATTTACTTTTCCCCTAACAAGAAGAGCTTTCTTTCATTTTATCATATCACGTCCAGTCTTCTTTTGCATTTCTCCTCGGTGAGAATTTACTATCACTCGTTATTTTTACTCCGTTCTAAGATTGCTATGTCATATGAACGGTAAAACTAAACTGAAACTCGTCACCTCTTTTACTAAGTCTAAGTTATGATTAAAAAGCTTCCTAAAACGATAGTAGCTGTAACTGTGTTTTTTATTATAAATGGCAAAGGAATTTTTAAATGTCCATAACATAAAACATAACTTTACAATAGCTTATAGGTAAAAATAAGATAATGTTAGAACTATATGAGCTGTGAACACTGTTGAAAACGGCAGACTTAACACTGACGTTTTGGAACGTTAATACTTCGGGCAAAATAAAAGCGCCAGTCATTGATCCTTTTTCAACGTTGTCTGCATGCAGGCTAAAACTTAAAGTAGATTTGTTATTTTAGAAACACCGATGCATGCAGATTTTAAAAAAATGGCATTTTTGAAATAAAGTTGTCCACTTCTTCCTTTCAAATTGCATTTTTCAGTCCGCAATGTTCCTTTTTTTTCAAGATGATATACAAGTTTATTCTATTCTGGTATCCAAAATGTTCAATCAACTGCAGGTCACCTACGGCCTTCGTTTGCTTTGGAAACATTTTCGTTTGAGGTAACTCAATGCTAAGTATCTTCATTATACTGACTCGAAACTTATCGCTTGTGGCAACCATATTTGTTCTTTCGTTTTCTTTCTCGCGCCGAGCTACAAATTTGTGAGGCAGATGTAATACTATGATTTAGACTCAAAAACTGAACGATAAACATAACTAAGCCTACTGAAACTCAGATTTTTTAGAACTATAAGTACAATCATGGCTAAACCTTTTGTTGGATTGGCTCTTGAGAAAGATTTTTTTTCATTGCGACTCTTTAAGACAGGTACACTTTGAAGAAAGTTCATGCATATTTATAAACGTTTTGGAATCAACTCTTGAGATTTACTGCAAATTTAGCCACGGCGTTCGTAACGAAAGCATAAAATTTTAAACATTTTATATTTTATGTTTTTGTTAATTTTTTAAAAAATGCATCTATTTTATCAAACTAATAACAGAAAGAATTATTTACTTTAGTCTTTATAGCAAAACAGTAAATTTCTATACAGACAGAAGAACCGGAAGAAATACCTATTCTTAAAATTTGCTTCTTTACTTTATTTTTTTTTCAAAACTCAACAAATAAGGGTTTAAAACTGTGATATTTAATAAGACACCGCTAATTTTAAATGTTTTAAGTTTAAGTTTTGATTTTTCAAAACAAAATAATTGCAACGAGCTATACTGAACCGTTGGATCTTCTATAGTATATATAAATGACATACAAATCTTTTTAAATTGTTTCGTTTGCGTCTGTAACATCAAACAAGACTTTACAATAGTTTACATTTAAGAAACACATCCATTATTGCAATACATAAAACATTTAAACTCGAGAACGTGTGTTTAGATGACCGATGGGGCAATAAAAGAGTACCTCTCATTTCATCCATGAAATCAATTCTTGTACAACTTTAAAGGTTTGGATGTCAAAAACAAATCAAAACATCTGGTGTCTTTTTTTCTCTTTTTTGGTTTCGTTCTTTATGAAATATTTGTTCGTTGTATCCTTAAATTGTTGTCGTTTTTATAAGTACAGCAATGAAGAAAAAGTGAGTCAACAAAATCTCATTGTATATATGTAAAAATTTGATATTGGTGTTGAGGTTTAAGAAATAGTACGTTTGAAATACACTAGCATGACTAGGGTTTAGACTATACGAAGACATGAAAATCAACTACCACAAGAATAAACCAAGAAAAGATTGTAAATATGTAAATTTTGAAACTTCGCTTCTGAGCTTCTAAATTTTGTTGCAGATGTTTCTGTAAGTACCGATTTTAAAATGATAAACGAAAATGTATCAAAAAAAATTTAGGAAAAAAAGATATTAGTAAATACTCTGCTAAAAATGTTGAGAAAAGCAAATGTTTAACATTGCTACATCGAAAAAGTATGAAATTCTCTTCTTTCGATTTTGAACGTTCTTTTAAACAAGGATTACATTGATATCGGTGCAAAAACCTCTCAGTCGTGTTTGTATATGTTGAAGTTTTTTAAATCAATGACTACAGAAGTTTATGAAATCCAGATTGCGTCGTCTTGATGTAACAAAATTCTAAGACGAAAGCTTTTTTAAATTAGCAATTCTCTTTCACTTGCCGAAATAACAAATGAATCAGTTCAATACGGACATATACAATCTCACAATTCAAGTAATCTTTATGCTTTACCAAAACTAATCACATTTGGAGATAAGCATAAATGAATGAAGAACTTTTTTCGTAGTATCAAAACCAATTTGCTAATTTTCAACCAAGAATAAGGAAATTTTTAATGTTAATTTCTTATAAAAATGAAAAAAAAATACACAAAAAAATGATCGAGAACCATGCTTAATGCACTGTTGCATGCTCTCAAGAAATGAGAATTTCAAATCTTTGAAGAAAAATCTTTAAAAGCAAATTTATTCCTAAAAGACCCCTTTTTGTTCATTTCTTGCAATTTATCATTTTAGGACAAAAATGGCATTTCTAGAAATCTTTTGTCTTTCAATTCAAGTTGAGAACGTAAAATGCATCCCTCAATGAACAGTCCTTTTAATATTTGGGCGGGACATCAATAGAAATGAATTGTTTTAGCAATACTAAATCTGTGAATTCAATCGGAAGAAAATTTTTTTAGTAAAATATAGCACTAAGGATAAAACGTCTTATTTGCATGCCATTGTACAACACAGAATAAAGTCTAGTTTAAATATGAAGTTGAGCTAAATTCTCTGAAGAAAAAAAACTCTTTAAAAGAAAGTTCACTCAATATTTCCGTTTCTCTCAATTTCTTACCTGTAAAGACAGGTTCTTTAGAGGCTAGTAAAAAAGTAAGATTTCATTTCGACTTCTGAACACAAAGGCAAACTTATACAGAACTTTAAACACTGATGAATTTTTAATGTTGCAATTTCTAAGCACAAATAAGTGGAAAGGAAAAAATCTTTCTTTGAGCGTCAAAGGAACACGAATTTTTAAATGGAGTTGGTCTTTATTGCATTTTTCAATAAATTAGCTTTGAACACCCCATTAAGTGATAGTGAAATGCAATTTAGAGAGCTTGAGTTTAGTTGATTAGTATACTTTCATTTCTGTATCATATTTTAAAATGTTGCACGTGCCTTGACAATACAAGAATACAGGAATGTTCTGTGTGATAAGGTAATTAAGATTGTTTGTTTGAGTTATATGATTAGAAAGCGAAATATTCAGCGGATTTGGTTAATTATAAGCTCGATAAATTAATATAGAACATAGAACCCTACTGCGTAGGCTCCATGCCCGAAACTGATGTGTTTAATGGCGGTTTTTCGCTCAAAGAGAATCATTTATTTCAGTCAAAAACGACTTTCATTCTGCAAATGGTACATATCAAATTATAAGGGTCAGGTAAACTGGCTTTAACAAAATCTTATAAACTTAGAAACATCTCAACACATTGTACAACCTGAACAAAGGAAATTCAGGAAAGGAAATAACAGCAGAATCATTATTTTGTTGTAATAAAAAAGACCTTCTGTCGCGTTTTCTGAAGTTGTGTTTACTCCGGACATTTACCGGGCGCTGTTAATCGCTCATCTCAAACACGTTCAGAATCGATCCACATAAATATTTATATTAAACAGTGATTTTTTTTTGCCAATTTTTTCAACAAGTGGTACCTTATTCACAAACAGCGTTTATTTTATTCTTTTTTTTTAAATAATGCAGCTGAAAACTTAAGTTATAGTTGAAACAAACTTGAAAGCATTACTACTTGAGGCAAGTATTTAATTCTTTGACTTTTGAAACGCCCGCCTTTACAGTAAGGTACTTTCCCGCCTAAATACCCGACCCCTGCAAGACTAAATTTTTTTGCTATAAACACACTTAATAGGATTAACCTGCTATTTATAATCTCAATATGCCACCCAAATTTCTCGTTCTCTATTGTCTTAAAAGCTTTTTATATGCCTCACTTGGACATAAAGTCTATCGTGTACAAAATTTATACCTTGTACGAAAATGCGGTTATAACTTACAACTTTACTTCAACTGTGCACAGATAAATTTTATCTTGATACTGACACATGTTGTTTAAGCCATCTGCCCGTTTTTCCTGTTCAAGAGAAAGCATAGATCATTAGAAGTAAAGATATTTTGAAGCAATTAAGAAGAATACACCATTCAAAATCTATTCGAGATTTACAACTGACAATGGGGCCGACACGCGACAAATAAAAAACACGACATTGTTCGCGGTTAGATCTTCGCCAAAGCGTTTAATTGCCTATTTGAATATTTTAAGTTTTAATAAATTGATAATACTTGACTAGCTGTCTGAGGAGCTATTTTTTTCTCCATAAACATTTTGTTTTCTTGAGAGTGCCACGCGAATTGACACGCGTCCTGTCTTTGATATAGCACGCGCGCGTTGGTCAAACCAGGTGGAATTTTCATTGTATTGAAAGTTCTGCTTGTTTGCCAAATTTAACTCAAACCATAACAGATTTTTCATTGGACAAATCTCATTCTGCCTGCACTAAATTTGATTTTCATCTGAAAAGATTCAAATTGATTTATACAGAAGATACTAAAGAAATTTCCCTACTTTAATGAAAGTTAAATTTACCCAATGTTATGCAGTTGCACGAGAAAATTTTTTTACCATTTCGGTATTTGCATGCCGCTAATTTTGTAAAATATTAGAAAATGAACTAATTTATAATATGTTCGCATTGTCCAATAAGTCTTTTAAATGGTTTTTACTTCGCTATAATCCAAATGCTTTTGAATTAAGGTATTTTTCATTTTCATGCTTTAGTTTAGAGTCATTTAAAGCAAAGACAAATGTTAAATTTTGAAATTCGGTTTACGCTTTTTTAAAACAGCGAAGGTTTAAAATTCAAGACTTTTCCTAATGCTATCCAAATACTTTCTCACAAGATGTGTCATTAATTTCACTTTTTGAAATCTTGTGTGAATTTTTTTTAAGATGAAAATTTTAAACCACAGCAGCGTAAAACGTGTGATCAAGTTATGTGTTTCCCAAATGTAAACAAGCCATCAATAAATCATATGTAGCTAGAATAAAATGCACAGAATTAGTAATTAGTAGAATAAAAAAAACCTTTGCATGCAAAGAAACTTGGGGTTTCTAAAAATAATGGACAGTATGAACGATGTAATGTTTTGTTGATTGGTTTTATAGAATTATGACAAACAACGCTGTTTTTCAGCTTGTGGCCGGTTTGATTTTATTTCGAATTATGTTTATCTTGAATACTCTTAACGTCAGAAATAGTAAGTTTAACAACACTAACCCTTTTATCACTTATAAACAATATTCGGTGACACTGTAAAGAGAAAGAAAAGCCATCGAAATTCATATCTTAATGTTATTAAGCTCATAAAGACTCGTTTATGTCTTGGAACAGAACTAAGTTACCTAAAATGCACTCGGCGGCTTTTGAAATGGTCTAAACGGCGTCGCAAAATGAAGAGAACGCGTGCTGTTGGACCCGACGTATTGTTTTTTGACAAGTGCATTTCCATTACAATTATTTTGAAGTTTGGACACGCGGCCATCTATTGTCTTTCGCGCATGTAGGATTAACTCTCATTTTTCAACTGCACAAAAACGGTGTTCGGATTTCACTTTTTGCTCTCGTAAAAAAAAAACTAGAATATTTCAAAACTAGTATTTGCAAGGATTGGTGTATGATAACACGGAATAAGTGCGAAAACATATGCATTTCGTTGATGAAATGCAATTTTGTGTTGTTAAGCTATGGCAGCAAAAGCTGTCGTTCTGTTAGCGTGCAGATTCCAGATTTATAAAATGGAAAAGATACAACACCTGTCTAAAAAAAGGAAACCAAGTACAGAGAGACGGCAACAATGAAACAATATAAGAAAAGAAAATTGTTGTACAGACAGTGCACGCATTTCTTCTACTTTGAGCATTGAATATAACTTAATTACCAATATATTCATTCGGGCTTTGAGCAAATGCTAAAATATTTATGCTTTCTCAAACTCTTTAGTACAATTACACATTTATTTCATCGCCAAAATTGTGACGTTGCTGTTTTTAGGACTAAAAAAAATTCTACTTTGTGTTGTGTCTAGAAAGATAAAAATAAATTTATATCGGAAATTTTAGTTTAAACATGGACGAAAGAGTTTACATCCCGCACCAATTATTGCATTGTGTTTGTATCGTTTCTGTTTTGTTGCCAAGCAATGGCTTCTAAAGTTTTCGTTTTCTGTACGATAATTTCCAACAAAATCGATTGAAGAAACCATCTGTTCTTTAGAGATTACTGACACTTCCACGGCTAAAAGAACGCAACTGGTTTTCAAATGGTAAAAGCGTTTCATTTTAAATTTGACTTTAATCATTTCAAAATGGGCAGGTCGACAAAAGAGCTGTCCCATAGGAATAACCCTAGACAAACAGAAACATTCATTATAAATACAACACAAAAAATATCTGTTGTCCTATTAAAGTGATTAAACATTCTTTCTGCAAAACATGATAAAATATTCAGACACCTGCTTTATTCCTGGGGTGATCGAGTTTGCTATCTCCCTTGAGGTAGGATCTCGCAGACGGATTACGAAAATCGCGAGGCTTCAAATAGCTGCACTGATTTGTTCGGAAACCAGAAGTTCTTTTGCATTGCACAACAAGGACGCGATACACCAAAAAGAGGCAGGGACTTTGCAAAATTAATTGAAATTTAGATTTGAAGGTAGGGTTTCTGAGCGCGAAAATTAAGGATGGCAATTAAGTGCTAATTAGAAAGCACGGGGCGTGGGTAGTTCACATTATTGTTCGTGAGTGTTTATTAAGCGAGCCGCAAAGATAGCATATGATTGGTTCGTGGCGCGTGCCTATCATAAAACAAAAATGGATTTGCCCAATGGAAATGTGTTTGAAGTGACCACGGTTGGATCGCTTCGCCTTGTGTTTTTGTTTGCATTAGCCTCTTTTCAGCTGACATAATGCACATAAAAGAGAAAAGAGCACATGAGACGGTATAAATGTGGCACGCGCCACTCTTATTAACCATTTCAACAGCAGCTATCACGTATTGTGTGACGGATTCAAACTTTGCCCAACATTTTTACTATTAATTACCGACACGATTTCATTGAAGTTTACTGCTTGTTTCAAAAATTTCTCAAAGAGAACGAGTTTAGTTGAGCTGATCAAAAGATTAAATCGAACTAATATAACTGTGCCCAAGGTCAAACGACATGCCACGATCATTTTTAGTGAAGCTGAAGAAAAAACTGTCAAATTCCTCACTTTTGGATGAAGGTAAGTTAAGAGAAAATTTGATAGATATTTCAAGGGGGACGTTCTTATGTAACTTTTAAAGCTACATTTTTACAGTAACTCCTTTCCTGTCTTCGAGACTCCATAAAACATTAATTATTCATTGAAAAAAGTAGACAGAGCGAAATCTAATGTTTCTGATTTATATTTTGTTTTAGCACATGAAGTTCTTCCAGATGAGTCGACAGATGTTTGGAAACCTATACGAGTAGAAATTGAACCAGCGCAAATTTTTAAGCCAATAAAATTGAATCTGAAACAGATTGACCCGGCAGCACAAGCTGAAAAAGGGCAGTTCAACCCAACGGCTCCTTTCTTCAGTTCGTTAAACTTTGATTCATTCCCGTTATTAAACAGCCCGATGCAGTTTTCCGGTACTAGTTTGGGATTTTCTTTCAGTTCAAGTCCATTTAACTCGGAAGCCTCAAGTCCCCAAATTCTTGATGGTGCGTTGGTTCCATCCCCAACAAAAAGTGACGACGGTTTTCCGAAAGCCAGTATTTTTATGCCTGGCACCTGTTTTCCCGGCTTGGAAGGAGATGAGGATATAAAGCATCCACCTTTCATCCACACAAGTCCTGTATCCAATGTTGGAAAAAAGCGTCGAAACGGAACACCAAAATCTTTTACGTGTGAAGTTTGTGGGAAAATTTTTAACGCACACTACAATCTAACCCGTCACATGCCCGTGCATACGGGAGCTAGACCATTCAAGTGCAAGATTTGCGGGAAAGGTTTTCGGCAGGCAAGCACGCTTTGTCGTCACAAAATTATCCACACGAAAGAAAAACCTCATAAATGTAACATTTGTGGAAAAGCTTTTAACAGGTCTTCAACATTAAACACTCACATTCGCATCCACGCCAATTACAAACCATTTGTTTGCGATATTTGTGGCAAAGGATTTCATCAGAAAGGAAATTACAAAAATCACAGGCTAACTCACACTGGCGAGAAACCATTTAAATGCCACGTCTGTGGCAAAGCTTTCCATCAAGTGTATAATCTTACATTTCATATGCATACTCACAATGACAAGAAACCATTTACGTGTAAAGAATGTGGTAAAGGCTTCTGTAGGAATTTCGACTTGAAAAAACATATCCGGAAATTGCACGAAAACAAAACCCAGTAGAAAAAACCGAACATTGAACTTTATAAGAACTTAAAAGATATTTTGAAGAGAAAAGTTGTATTTTAGACAAAAGCTTCCACTAAATATTTCACAAATGTATAGATAAAAATATATATCAACCAATTGTACAAAGTGACACAGATTTTACATTGAAGAGCTATTAATAATTCAGTAATAGCGTTTCATTTCCATATCTATATACGCGATATAAGCTATAACAGCTTGTCACGTGTTTTCACAATAGAAGGTTTTAAAGCCGTTTGTATAGTTGTAACAAAGAGTTAAAGTTAGTCATGCATCTAGCTTGTTTTATGTATATATAAATACGATCGTGAAAGAAATTATTAAAAACAATAAACAAACTGGTGCGAAAACTCAACTTTGCTGGCAGTTTATAAGATTATCAACAATCAATTAATGCACGCGATGGACATTCGCTTTTTGTGATTGATATTTATACTTAATGGACGTTAGTTTTATAAAGTCGTAAGCTGTTGCTATTTTAGAGTTTTTACTCTTTTAATTCAATTCTCTTGCCGGTGCTAAAACAGCCGTTTTTGCAAAATGACTTTTTTAAAAGATTGCCGTGAAGTCGCAATACCTGAAAATGAAAAACAATGACCGTTATAAAGTAATGTGTTCGCTCCAGCTAATTCATAGACTTTCTGCATGTCTGTTTTGCTCCTGACAATTTTTTTTCCAGGAATAACTTCCTTAAAAATAAACGAAAGCAATTCAATCTGAGAATATCCTTTATTGTATGCGGAGTAATCTTGTGTTTATCTTGACATGTAACTGCACACGCCAAAAAGCTTTCTGTTTTTCAAAAGGTTGCACGCGCCGAAAGTAAACAATATTTCGGATGCAGTTCGGTTTATTCAACAAAGAACTTCCAAACCACATTAAAAAAAAAACTGAGGGAGCTATACATATAAAACAAAAGATCTCAGATTTTGGTTTTTAAGTGGGTAAACTTTGAAAATATCGTTATTATATATATCTATAATCACTCTCTCGTCGGTTGCAGTTAAGGAAATATAAAAAAATAGTTTTTGACTCAGAAAGTCAACGTACATATTATTTTTGCCGTGCCGTTTTGAAACACGTAGCACGCTTTCGTGTACAAGAACCAATAAATTTTTCCGAAAGTCCTTGCTCTTATTTTAATTTTTGGTAATTTTCAGCCTCAAATTGTTCTTAATTTTATTCTTATTTCTAGCTGCTTACAATACAATGCAATACAATACACATACAAGTTCTCCCCTCAGGGCTTTTCAGAACCTGTTTACAAGTATATATACATTTGAGGTCAGAAAGTAGAAGGTCCGCTGGAGCGGCTCACATGTTAAGGCGCAACTTGGCAGCCGACAAGAAGTACCCTCAATGGAAGAAACTAAAAGAATAAACATCAGATATATAGATGCAATGAAGGCATTGCAAAACGATGCTCCTCGAATTTTATGTGAGACTACTAGCGTTTTTATATTGCAGTTGCTAAGTTAGATTATGACTTTTAGTGAAATCTCTACGTAATATATTTTCAGAGATTCTGAGCTTCAGCCAGAATGAGTTGTTCTTAAATTGTTTTTGAATTTTGGCCACCTTTGAGTCTCGTTGTTCTTATAAGATTACTCTTATAAAAAGCGTGTACCTAGACCGAAGGATGTAATTTTACTTTTAACGTTAACAATCACTGGTATCAGCTACTTGGAGAAGGATTTTACAGACTTTAAAAGATGATCATATAAAGTTCAAGTTGTTCAAATGAAGTGGTTTTTCTCTCTACGTCTAATAATCTGCTTGGTCTGTTGTTGCCAGTAGAAGTGAGCAAAACAAGAGATTGACAAACTCTGTCATTGGTCTTAGGTCGGAAGCTGCCAAAGGCTCAAAATATCTCAAGCTACTTGGAGAAGGATTTTACAGACTTTAAAAAATGATCATATAAAGTTCAAGTTGTTCAAATGAAGTGGTTTTTCTCTCTACATCTAATTTGCTTGGTCTGTTGTTGCCAGTAGAAGTGAGCAAAACAAGAGATTGACAAACTCTGTAATTGGTCTCAGAACGAAAGCTGCCAAAGGCTCAAAGTATCTCAAGAAATAAAGCCAGATTACAGCATTTTGAGCTCGTAGTAGTTGGTAAATTAATTACCTAGATTTAATTGTAACCAAATATATCTTTAAAAAATATATCTTTGATTGTGTAATTGGTCTGTGCACCCAATAATGCATTTACAATAAAAAAGGTCCTTTTTAGTACAAGACCTTACGGTAAACGTTACATTTATTAGTATAAAGAAAGTGCGCGTAAGATATACAGCTATCAGCCGTTATATACTTAAGTCAGTGAGCTGGTTCGTGTTTCTGTATCAACCGAGGGTTCATTAACGTCTTTTACGTAAAAGAGTAAAGAGACGTAAAAGACGTTAATGAACCCTTGGTATCAACCAAATAACGATTTGAGTTTATAGTCGGCGTTTTGCCACAGAGAGATTACCTGAAGCGAACACGAGCTTATAAAGTCCGAAAAAAACATTAGTTTTGAATAGAAATAAATGTTTATAACTTGCGTCTACGGATACGTGCAAAGTGAAAGAAAGTGATTTTTTGCAACTCAAAATCTATAAACCCTGAAATTCGGAGGAACAGCCCAGCATATTTAAGTGCGTAATTTAGACAACCAAATGGTACAAGGTGACTGTGTAAGTATGGTTCAAAAGCAGTGTTTATCTGCATAACAAACAGAAATGCTAAGAAAATTAGACCTAAAGTTTATCATTGGAGGCAATAATCTTTATACATTGTCAAAAAATGCACGGCCAAACAAGACAATAAAATTGTAACAAGCAACATCCTCTATCTAAAGTGCGCACATTTAACTTGTCAAATTTCATGAATTAATCCGAAAATCACTGACAGTGACAGTTTGATTCATGGAAGACCCGATCTGTTAGTGAGAACAAAAATTAAAGATGAGATCGCAATTACGAAGTGTTTAGAAAAATAAATTCACGTTGGCCTGGCCACGGAGCGTATATTTCTGAGTTTATCTTAAATTTTGAGGTTAAGTCTTAAGTCTTTTAATAACAAAACAAAACAGTAGGACACAATGACAGTATGTTGCAAGCCCCGAGGTCGCAATATTGGTGAACTCATGCCCTGACTGAACAATTAATCACGAACACTTCGCCATGTTGTCTACACCCCATGCAGGGCGAAAACTATTACAATAGTAATCTCCAAAACACACACGCTTTAATTTTAAAGTTCGTTGCTGTTGACGAATCAAGAAAAAAACGAATTGCTTCGGTAACAGACGAAAGTATGTTTGGAATTCTGCACCATGTGACAAAGTTCAATCGTTTGAAAAGCGCAAGCTGCCTTGGCCTTAGGGAAATAAAATTTTTCCAGAATTGAGTAAATAACTTATAATCGACGATTTAAAATCGTCAGAAGCTACAAAGCATTGTAAAAAGAGTTCATTTCAATTAAAACAAATAGGAAATCATTTGTGTGACAGATAAGAAAATAAGAATCCCAAAAGAACTAAATAAGTAAACGTTAAAAATAACTTTGTTACTTGATAATTGGCAAATAATGTTTTCACTTAGAATACAAATTTAATTGTTTTTCTTCGTCACTTGCTGAATGTGGTTTCTGTTGTAAACGCTGCAATTACGGGATAATGAACGACCAGTCTTAGAAATGGTTCCATAATTGAAAACCTTTGAAATGCCGCTTTCCAATTTATTATTTATGTTTTCTTTATCTATGAACAATGATGTTTCATACAGTTTTCCTTCATTTTAACGGGTGTTCGTTTTATGATAAATTGAGTCAACATAAAAGAAATTGAAAAACAAAATAAACAATATGAATGTGTCTGCTCACCCACAAATTTTAACAATATTACCGCTATAACAATATTCTTTAATGAGGTTAATTAGTTTATTTTTTTTTGCCATTACTGTTCGGAAATGAATGACTTATTTGATCTCGAACAGACACAAAAAGTTTTCAGAGTCAATAGAAAACTAAACAGAGCTTATAGACATCCAGTCTGCCGTTTCAGATTTCTCATGTTGAGCGCATGCTCGTCTTCGGGTTAACTTCGGGTTAACTTCGTCGTGTTCTTCGAGTACTATTCGGTCGACATTTTCTTTCCTGCATTTTACCATGGAAAAGAAGGTTTCAGTGCCAGTGCTAAACTTTGCAAATGAGTCCAGAAGGTTGGGCGAGGTTGTGAATACCACGCTGCTTGACAGAGTCCTGTTGCAAATCAGATGCGATGTATCGTTATATT
The DNA here is from genome assembly GCA_028564885.2 of Zoanthus sanctaehelenae. Lineage (NCBI taxonomy): Eukaryota > Metazoa > Cnidaria > Anthozoa > Zoantharia > Zoanthidae > Zoanthus > Zoanthus sanctaehelenae. Next base: position 3,590 of record JAOTRI020010130.1, on the reverse strand, counting down.
GCAAATCTAGTCGTCAATTGTGACGGCGAGCAAACATTTAGAGGCATAAACACTACAGCCGATATCATCCAGCTGTTTCAAAAGTGCATTCGTATAGTTCCTGACAAGCACCAAAAATTCGAACAAATATGGCAAATGTAGTTCAAAAAATAATGCTCCTAAGATCTGGAAACAAACCAGAAAAAAAAAAAATGTTTTAAACAAACGATTTTCAAACAGATTATTAAAGATTATTAAACAGTACATGAATTCCATTCTTTACTTTCCCTTTTTTATTTTAGTAAATATTTCCTGAAATAAATTGCTAATTTGTAAATGTGTTGAGTAATCAAAGGTATCCTGTGGTAAGATCGTGGAGTAAGTGAGATAGTAAGATACTGTGTTAGGGAGCTGTTGTATCTTCACTGTTGTTCATTGATTAATATACTGTACGCGTGATTAAACACATGTGCTGGTTCACCAAAGTCATGTGCCGAACACCTAAATAACACGTGACATACTGGACGTCTTTCATTGATAGCCGAATAAGAGCATTTTTAACGACCATGTAACGAATGCATTCATGCGCTTGCCGAACTTGAGACGATCGGAAATCGATTACGAAGTTTCTATTGTTTACCTCATTCTCCAACCATCCCGAAAGCCACCACGAGCAAAAAAACCATATTGCTATTTTGCTATTCTAGCTTTATCAGCAACTTTTTTTAAAAGATTACTTACCCTAACTCTGATTAGTTGAAAAACAATTTCAGGTAACCTAACATTAAACGGCCATGAACTTGTAAAAATACAATTATTCCATGAGCGCGCATTGGATATGAGATGGTAAATAGCCAATGAGGTGCGTAGCGCCGAGTTGGAATAACTGTTTTATTAAATTTCATGAGTTGTCTGAACCCTTCGATACTTGAAAATAGCAAAAAACTTTTAATAAATTGATAAACAAGGAGGAATTGCATTTTACTTTGGCTTGAAAAAGCTGAAGAACTGCTCAGTTGTTTTGGTTGCGTACTGCAGTTAATTGGTTTTTTTTTTGCATTTGATTTGGGGGTTTGGGGTTGGGTCCTAGAATATTCCTGGAATTTACTTATCAATTTGTTAGCACCATGATTTACATTCATTTTTTATAAGAACCTATTGTACAAGAACACGAGGCTGAAAATCACCAAAAATTTAAGAACATGTTAAGAACATGCAGAGGCTGAGAAAATGTGAAGAACATTTATTTATGATGAAATTATTCGTACAGTGGTATTGAAAAATTTGCTTGGGTTTCTTGACTTAAGTTTGCAGTAACAATTTTACATCACTGGTTTTTCATTAACCAAATTGCAGTTCTCAAGTATACTTCTTTAAGACAAACCGGTGAGAAAATCAGTACTGTTTTAGTTTACAAATTATGACAATTATTCAAAATCAGTCATTGAACAAAACTATTCTGAAACTTTTCAAGATTATGTATATCATATATAAGCCCTTGGCAGGATTTGAACCCCACATCTTCGGTTTACTAGTCCGACGTGTTAACCACTACTTCACAAGGACCAACCACGCTGGCAATGCAGCCGAACAATGATATATAGATAGTAACTGTAGGGGTTCCTAGGGCGATATTTTTCTCTAAAATATTGGTAAGTTGAACACTGTAATTTTTGGTACGCATATATGGTATTATATGTTGACAAATGTAATTGGAATGCATTCGGTGTGTGGATATGTATAGAAAGAATTAAGAGAGAAATAGTTAGTTCAAGTTAAAATAAATTATTAAAATTCAAAATGGCCCAGACTTGTTACAAAACCTGCCAAAAGTCGAGAATATTTGTGCATGTAAAAACACTTTGATTCCATGTACCCAAGATATGGGCTATTTGAATGTATTACTAATACGATAATTAGAATTTAAACATTTGTTATTAAAATGTACTCAAATAAGGGAAGACCTTTAGTCTCTGAGCTGAATAAAATTATGTGATTTAATTACTGAACATTTTTTTAATTTAAATCAAACTTTAAAATACTTGGTAGTGTGATCATAAGTACTACAGGAAAATGATCAGTCACAAACCTCAAGAAACTTGAGGCTTATGCCAAGTTGTGTGTGCGATTGCACAGTAAGGTGTCAGTATCAGTTATGATACTAAAATACATCAAGTAAATACAGACTGTATGTTATTTAAGATTGATAATAAGGTTATTACACCATTGCAAACTGATTCCACTAGATGAATGGACAACCAGTTGCTGCTCAGAGAGTTCCTGTTGCTATGGAAACTCTTGATGAACCACTATATGTTAATGCCAAACAGTACCACAGAATAATCAAAAGACGACAAGCCAGGGCAAAGTTAGAAGCTGAGGGCAAAATCCCTAAAACTCGAAAGGTAATTTGACATATAAACTAGTGAATTTGATACACTACAGAATTTTATTGATAACTGGTCCTAACTGTACAACATTAATTTGTTCCCATGGATTCTATTTTATATGAACAAGATTTCTATTTTACATTATTGTGTGTAAACAAAATTAACTGTATTGCAATACTATTTTATATAGTCTTAAAAATGTAAGTTAAGGCCACTCTACCCTAATTTTTGGTGGAGAGCGAATAAGTTGAGAAATGTATTTGAGTTTGAAGAATTTAGGGGATGACTGCCAAACCATCCCTCCAGACCATGCGAAGGTCCAACTTGGTTAGAGGATGGTTCGGCCATTTTCTATCAAATATTATTTCCAAAATTAATTTTTAAACTTCACTAAAATTTACTCAAATTTAAATTTCCCTTAAAAAAGCTACATTTAAAAAACCTACATTTAAAAAACCTATCGCCTCCCACAAATCTCATAGTTAAGAGGGTTCCTTTTGTCAGTCTGTAAAGTGATTATCATTTTTTTCAATTTTCAAAATAATGACGGAGATATCAGCAAAAATGTCACTAAAGGTAGCGAAAAAACACCCATGGATAGGGTAGAGAGTGGCCTTAAGTAAATTCTGTTATCTAATAAATCAGGAATTCTTGTTTTGATAGAAATATCTTCATGAGTCTCGACACATGCATGCTTGTCGAAGAAAAAGGAGTAATGGTGGCAGGTTTGTGACAAAACCTGAACTTGACAAGAATGAGATGAATGACTCAACAACAGAAACATTAACGGCAATTGAGGGGGAACAAAATGGTGACGATCATGAACAAAGTTATGAATCTGTGGGTGTGACAGCTGATCATGCCACAGGGCCAACAGAATGAACAAATTGAATAGATGATTATGTCAAATGGTAAGCTTTAATTTTTTTATTTAGAAACCAAATGTTTTGAGATAATCCGCTAAAAATAGATACTTAACCCTTTGACTCCTACATAAAAGGGCCTAAACCGCCCACATGATATGGTACTGAGTCAAAGAATTCAATCTTTAAACAAGAAAACTATGTTTCAACTCTGGTTTTAAATCAAACTTTAGTAGTTTCTTTAACTTTGGAAAGCTGTCATTTCTGCAGAAAATCATTACTTGAAGTGCAAAAATTGAAAAAAAGTACCGTTTTGCGTCGTTTTTTGACCAGGAAAATCAACGATGTTTGGCCTTAG
>JAOTRI020010129.1:0-29719 GCA_028564885.2 Zoanthus sanctaehelenae | reverse complement strand
CGCTCTTTGTATCAGAACAATAGAGCAACCAAGTTACGTCACAATTATTCAAGATGGCGGTGCCCGGGAAATTTGAAAGCCAAAATAAGTGTTTTTGGAATTTATTTTTCTCGAATACAAACGCTTTCATTGGAAAAAGATTAAGCAATTCCTATTGTAAACATTATGTTCTGTGGTTTAAAGTTATTTTGTTGTTTTAGTGGATGTTCCCTTTAAACTGCTAGGAATCCAAATGGCAAAGGTGGGGGGTTATGCAAACGAATTCACCTCTCGGGCTTATATCATTCAGGTCCCGACAGCATCGGACAATATCTTTAGTGCAGGCCAGTGACAATTTAATACTCTACAGTCTTGGTTTCAGACCTGTGTCCTCTGACGTAACACAATGAAGGGCTAGGTACAGTTACCTCGTCAGACCCCTTAGCTTTGCACTATCGATCGAGACTAGTGACCATGAATCAACAGGTCGTTACCTCTAACTTTAAGCTCAGAAATCCAACTTGTTCTTCCATAATCGCACATCAACGAATTCAGACCTACGATTTCTGCTGCGTGGATCGACAAATTATATCCAGTAACAAATACTTTTGAAATTCGATCTGCATCACGTACCCCAAAGTTTTATACCAAATGAACTCGTATCCTCGACTGTGAATTCTTGCATACAGCCATGCCCCAACTGACTCAGGAAGACTTGAGGCAAATGATCCATGCCTAAATGCCTGTATCCGTAACTCTGGACGTCTGAATGGGACCGTAAAGCTACATTGTATGGCTTTTGACCAATGAACCAAGACAAGTAACCCTTGACCTGTTTCCCAGGATCTTAACCATAACCCAAGACTTCAATCCCACAACTTCAATACTGTAACTCCAGACCAGTGACTTGAAATTCATTGATTAACCCCGGACCATAACCCTTGAACTCTCCACCAATACACCCAAACTATGACCTTAGATGCATCCTTCAGACTTATGTTATAACCAGTAGAGGAACTAAGAATACCTCACGGGATAAATCTAAAGAAAACAGTGGGCCATAGAGTTTAAACTGACTCAGTAATTTACGCATTTTTTAATAAGAAAAAACGTTATAAGAACGAGGCTCAAATTGGCCGAAATTTTTGAACAATTTAATAGGAACAATCTGAGGCTTCGAATATCTGGAAATATTTTACGTAAAAACTTCACCAAAACTCATAAATACAAACCACAAATAGTCTTATCGTCTTTCACATCTATTTTCTCAAACTCGTTAATAATTAATCAAGTTAAAACAAAAGAAACCATAACCGTGACCATGGTTTGGATATGTGATCTTAATTAGCATATACTTTGACGATTTTATATCTTCTTTTACTCCTCAGTTTTAGTTTCGATTGAGAAGAAAAATCAAACACTCGAGACAGTGTTTCATCAAATTTCCAAAAACCTCGAATTTCATTAAAAAATACTCCGATGCGCGTTGTATTTTCAACTCTCTTCTCAGTGTTTGGAAATGTGATGACACACTGTCTCTCGTGTTTGATATATTACATAAAATGCGAGGCGCATTGTTGTGCAATGCCTTGATTGTTCCTTCTATGTTTTTTACAACTTTAAAACTGCTAGAAATAAAAACAACATTAAGAGCAATTTGAGGCTGAAATCATAAAAAAACTAAAAATGAGTGGATGTTACTAAAACCAGGAATGGGGAATTGGGAATGGGGAATGGTTTTTGAACAATAAATCTGTATTGCGGCAATGGGGAATGGTTTTTGAACAATAAATCTGTATTGCAGCAATAACAGATTTATTGTGCTAAAACCATTCCCCATTCCTGGTTTTAGTAACATCCAAAATGAGTCTAGGAAAAATGTACTGGTTCTTATTAAAAAAATCATGTAATCCGGTGTTAAAAAAAACATTTAGGGTGAATAGATCTATACGATTGTAAACTTAACATTTTTATTCTTCTATTCTTGTACAAACTTATGGTCAGTCTTGAGCGCTAGAAGTTCATCTATTCAGTCTTTTAGCAGCAATCTTACTTTGTTTTCGTTTAGCGTCTTTGTGTTTCTTCTTATAATCACGGGTAAGTGTAGCGCGAACTTTTTCCCAGTACTGCGTGAGTTCTTCTTGACTTTCTGTTCGCATAAACACACAACTCCCATCTAAAACAGGAACAAAGCACGTTAAGTTGTTAACGCCTTTGAACCCTTCTTCCCTTTTAAAGAAACGAGGGCTCTTATCAGCTCTTAAATAAAAGCTCTTTCTTTTTCATTTTTATTTATTCTATTTTTTGCGTTCGATGAAGGAAAACGCATACTATATATTTTGGTAGTCTTCTTTCGGTCCCGTGATTTGTGGCAGGGCAATGCCATGCTGGCAAATGCCTCGTTATGGTACTCCACAGGGATCATAAAACCCGAAGCCAATGGATAGTTTTGGGTTTCCTGTGTTCCATCTCAGCTCCGGTGGCGACTATGAGCAACACACAAATAAGTGCAATCGAACGCACTTTACTAATCATTTATTATTTCTAGCTAATAACAAAAAAAAGTAAAAGAAGAAGAAACCAAACTTAAAAAAGAAAAACAAAGACAAACAAGAAAAGAATATAGCCTGATTTTCATACAGATGTATCTATCGTTTCTGTATCGTAAGAAAAGATTTCTTACGACAGATACAACCACCCATTACGATAGATACAACATGTTAAAGGGCGTAAAATCTGTATATTATATCTCCTAAGACAAATACAGTAAGAAATGGGCATGATATGACAACAGTTTTTAATGGAAACTAGTGCAAGCAAATCATACGACAAAAAAATTTGTCCCATAATTTTGATAGAGCAAGTCTTCCTCGGCTGTTCAATGCAGCAGAAGCGTCAGATATAACCATATATGGAAACCCAAGAAATTCACACTGCAGGGTTTATACGACAGTTACAACTGGGATTTAAGATTTAGGCTTAAACTTAATGATTCTTTTTTCAACAATGTAAATTTTCCATCTTGATAAAACCAAAAACTAAGCTAAATTGTTTACGAGAAAGTGGAGCAGGCACTTTTTCTGTTGTGTAAAGCGGACGAAAGCCTAACTCTCCCAAATGGGATACTTATCCATCGCAGCTTAGCTACCAGCTGAGGCTGGTACTCATTTACCTACCCCGAAAGGTAAAAAACATGAGTTATCTTACGAAGAAAAGGAGGTCAGATATTGCCAGATATAAAATCTAATTTCCGACATTTATTCTAACTTCCTCAAGTCTAGGGATACCAAGTTCTATCAAATGTAAAATCTCAAAGCCGGAAAGATCACTTAATAGAGAGCGTAAACACCAGATGTTCTTTTAGTCACGGAGACAAACCGAAACTAATTTGTCAACAGATATCGCGTACCTAAACACGTCATGCGGTCGTGGTGATCATCACGGAGGCCTAAAAACTGTTGTTTGCCTCCGTGTTGGTCTGTCAGAACTGAGAAGATTTTTTTTGTCAAAGTTACATCTTCAAGTATCAAAAAGATTGATAATAAATCTTCTTATAAAGTAAATTATTAACTCAATTACTTAAACATTGTCTTTTGCTCCAGGTTCGTGCTGTACGTGCAACCAGTTTTACGATCATTTCGTTTACGACTTATCTCTTCAAAGTTTTTACTCTGGAAGCGTTCATCGTGGTAGCACGCGCGCTGATTTTAAAAGTTAAAAAATGGCGCCAGAAACGCCGTTCTTGATCAACTCTAATCTCAGAGAATTGACCTACGTCGTGAAGAAATTTTCTGGTGTTTAAACTCTCTAATATCCTCAATAAACACTTTGCCACAACAAATTACCATTAAGCCGATTTGCGAGATTTTGATCTCCCACATGAAAGAAAAACAGCTCATCTTTTGGGAAAACCATTTGGCTGTTATCAGCGCTGTCCATTTCTTCATCATCACCACTGTGATCATCATCAGCTATTTTGGTATCATCTTCATCACTACTACTGTCGTAAGGCAAAGGTTGTGCCGCCCATGGTCTGGGAACTAGTATTTCCATTTGTCCTTCCTGGTGAGGTTTTACAGCGGGCTCCAACGTGTCAGCAGCTTCTCCTTGGGGTAGAAAAGTGAAGGAGGATGACTACAAGAAAAACGGAAAGGTTAGAAAATAATCTGGGTTCTTCCTTTATGTCAGAGAAAATGTAACTTCCTAAACAGGAATTATCAGGATTAAGGATCTTTAAAATTGAACCACAACAAATGAAAAGCAAAACAGAGAAAAGCATATAAGATATATCAATATCTTAAACCTTGTGTTAGGGAGAAGATAGTACGAGAATGTTCCCCTATGAGTCAAACGAACCTATGACATTCATATATCATTTAATATGATAATTGTGTTACGGTAACAAAGCAAAATTACCGTTAGAAAGAAGACGTCCTTCACAGAATAGCTTCACGGAAAAACTAACTGTAATCATGAGGGTAGAATCTCAGCGAAACGGTCCCTCCACTTGTCACACAATCTCACTTGGAAAATTACCAATAAGGAACGAAGTCTCAAATCACAACAGTATTAACTGAAACAACTACTAAATTAGGTATCACTATTATTCCAGGCAATCAGTAAATACCCATTAATTAACCAACAAAATATTATTGTGAACAATTCAAATATGAGGTAAAAAAAATTCTCTTGTTGTTGTTTCTGTTATACGAACAAAATCTTGAAGTTTCTAAAAATTGTTATTTACAGCTTATTACAAAAAATATGTTTTTTCAAAACAGATAAAACATTTACACAATATCTAAACCTAAACCTATAATCTAGAAATGGAGAGAGCCCATCACTGCAGATGTTGGCAAAGCAGGTGTAAAATATTGAAAAGTTTTTGTAAAAAAAAACTTAGAAAAACATCAAAATCCACAGTAACAGTCTTTTTCTATGACCCTTGGAACATTAAACTTACAATTTGAGTTGTCTCAGTTCCTTTTTTTCCAAAAAGATCAGCGAGTGAAGAAGTATTTACATCGTAGAATTTTTCTGTGGATACTTGAACTTTATTTGTTTCCACCTCCTTAGTTTCTCTAGTTTCTGAAAGTTTAGAATCTTTTACGAGTTCAATCTTCGTCTGGGTTTCCTCGTATTGTTTATGATCTTCCCGAGTAGGATCATAGTGGAGAAAGCCAAACTCTCTACGAAAAAAAATGGAGGATGCAAGTTAGAATGGCAAATGTATTTAGTATTTACCAAGCAATCGATATCAGTGAAAACATTGATTGCTCTCTGATTGGTTCATCAAACACCAAATATCCTGCGATGTTCACCTCGGTCACTCAACCGTGAAAACGTTGATTACACTCTGATTGCTCGCGCGTGAAATTAAATGCGAAAGACTGAGTGTGAAACTAGATCCTTTCAAATGAACTATTTTAAAAAGTGCTATTCACCTTCTAGTTTCTTAATAGAACAACTATCCCCCTCACAATCGGTACTTGGCGATACATATTTACCTCGCCACTTCGCGACTCAGTAAATATTTACCACTTGCCACCTCCATTCCGGTGAAAAATTGTTAATTATTAGTTGATTTTGAGGCGGAAGTCAAAAGGCAGGAAGCGCATGTGCTAAATTTTATTTCTTTGAAAGTTATGAGCATTTTTGTCTTCCTATTTTGGCAAAAAATACAACAGCTATCCTCCTTAGGGTGGGTGCCTAACACTAGATATCATTATCCACCTCCCCTAATTATAATCTTTATAATTGACTAGGATTGCTGTAGAAACTCCAAACAAGTCTCTAAATTCTCCACACTAAATCTCATGCCTTTTCTATTGGCAGTTTGGGAGAATTTCGCGTGTAAAGTTGCACAAAAAATCGTAAACAATATACCATTATGTGCTCCATTAACTTGGAAGTAAAAAGTATTATTGTTTTCCTTAATCACAAAAAAGCAATGTTAACAATTTGTTTTATGGTTATTATAACAATATGGAATATCACGGATGATAGAAATGTTATACTTCTTATAAACTCTCTCTTCTTTCCAAGTATTCAGAGTAATATACTCTGATTTTATGACTTTATCTCCATTTGATGAAAACACAAAATACGATCAATATTTGGTAATTCAGATTTCACCTTTTCTAATTTATGCCTTGTGCAGTGCTCGTTGGCGTAGTAGGTAAGATCTCTCCTTTCCAACCACAGGGTCCCCAGTTCGATCCCGGCACTTTTCCGAGATTCGAATATTTGTGTGACCTTCTTTTTGCCTAAGCCAACTCAGCTTCCCATCCTTCCGGGGTAGGGAAATGAGTACCAGCGTCTGTTCGGAGCTAAGCTCCCCCCAGGGGGAGTCAAAGACTCTCATCCACATACACTACAGAAACCGGAGATAAGCGCCGGCCCCATGGCCCACTAGGTTCTTAAAGGATTTAGCTAGCACAGTGCTCGTACAGCGGGTGTTGGTCTGTGTGTATGACTTGTATCTGATATGGAAAATACTGAATTGATTGTTCACTGATAATTTATTTCGCGTGGGCCAGACATTTAGATTTATTTGTGTATGTTAGTTCTAAACGTCGTTGCTCTCGTCAACTGGAAAAACGAAATAATATAACTTATAACTGTCAAGATTCCCAAGGAACAATAAAGTTGTTTGTTGTTGTTCTTGTTGTTTTAGATATGTAAGGAGAATCAAGATGCTGATGATGCTCCTTTACGAATACTGAACTATTAACATTTTATTAACACCAATCAAAAGATTTTCTTAAATTACATCGTCGCAATTATATGTTTGTCTTTGAAAGGAAACTTTATTTAAGTATTGACTTTCGTAGGAGTCTGGTACCTGTTGTGAAATATCAACACTGCTTCTTCAATCTTTTAATCTTTCAAATTTTTACACACTTCTTAAAGTTTAAAACGAAGTTCTAAAGAAGATTTTAAAGACTTTATTGAATTTTAAACCCGCCGGTCGATCATATATTTAAATACATTAACTGCCTGAGGAACAACTGCTCTCCCTATATTTTAAAAATGCGTCCATTAAAAAATTACGTTTCTTAGCTTTACTATTATTAATCTTAACGAAGACATTCAGTTTTCGAAAATGCAAAGAAGAAGGAATCTTTCTACCTGGAAGGTTTCCCAACTTCTCTTGCAACAGCTGCGGTTGTTAAGCTCACGTTTTTACCTAAAACTTTCTGTAGCACTGCAAGTGACATCTTACGTTCCTCGGCGAGTTGCTTGCTAATGGCATCGCATTCTTCTTCACCGTTTTTAGTTACAGAGACGGCAATTTGCTCGCCATCGGATTCATCGTCACTTTCCAAGAACCGTTCGTCCATTTGGAACCTTTGATCCCTACCAAATGACTTTTGAAGTCTGAATAACTGCAAGCGAAATGATACATAATAAAGTTCGTTTGGTACGAATAGATAAAGACCATCATTAGGTCTATAAGCCCATGGACCGATTTCATAAATATGGCGCCCACGCGGATTCGGACTGGGGCGAACATGAGATCGAGGCATTTTACAACACAGGTAATTGAAAGTGTCCTAAAACGCCTCGATCCCATGCTCGCCCCAGTCTTATTCCGTGTGACCGCCATATTAATTTTATGAATTCGGTCTATTGCATTTTATAATATAGCTGCGATATAACGCGCGCTCTGATTGGTTCAAATCTATGCTTTATTACACCGATAAAGTTATGGTTTTCGCTTGCTTGTTTTGGAGAGACACTCGAGACGAGACTTGCATGCTGCTCGTGATTTTACAACGTTCTCGTGTCGATCTCTCCCAACATCACGCGTGCTCTATTTCACCGATAAAGTCATAGAAAGTTGTGCTCTAATGCTTAAATAAGGTCGGTTACACACACAAGATACATCCATTCATATATACATACATATACACAAACTTACACACACAGATACATGTTTATTACATTGACATGAGTATTTTACTGTAAAATACGCCACTCGTAGATTTCATACGAAACTACGTCCGGGATACAACTGATGTATTTTACATATCCTCACTAGTAGAGATATCGCTGACGTCATTCCTTTGTTTTCCTGTCTTTTTCGTCTAGTTTTTCTAGTTTCGAAACACTCATATCTATGTAATAAAAAGAAAATTACACGTGGGCTTGAACATATAAAGTTTATATTCTCGTAGAAAAAACAACTTTTACTCATTCGCTGCGCTCTCTTGTGAAATATTTTTCCAATCAAAGATAAATTTCATATGTTCGCGCCACCGTGTAATATATATGTATACCAGGGCCCGGTTCCTCCAAACCTGATTAATGTTAACCCAAGATTAATTTCCTAATCCATGTTCCTGTTTTATACCTTCTATAGCTTGTTCTGGTCTGGAATTTCGGATTTAACAAGTTTCTTTATTGGTAAAACTGAGCAAACTTTTGCAAGCACCGCAAACCTTTAGTTTTGAAAAAACGGGTCTCTTAATCTTGTCTTAATCCAAAATTAAGTTAATAGGAGTTTTGTGGAACTGGGCTCAGATGATTACATGTGACATAAGCATTTTGATAGATACGAGAAAATCAATGGAGGAGAGTTTGTAAAACGGAAAGGAAGAATACTTACTGACGTTTCGGACGTTAGTCTTTTGTTGCTTTTACTTCGACGAAGAACAAACGTCCGAAACGTCAATACGTTTTCTTTCATTTTATACGGTGTATAGTTTACATGTTTTTTACTCAAGTTTTTTTAAACACTAGTTTACTGCTAGATATTATCACACTATAAAAAGAGCTAAGAGATGTTTGGATGTTTCTTTTCGGGTCTATTGGTACCCTACTACCCCAGGTGATAGGGAAGAGTTTACTGGATATTACGAAGATGCATTTTTTTCTAGGGCTCGGCAAGACATAGTGGCGTCAGTTCAGCCCATTACACGGTAGGTGTGGCACCAATGGACCAACTGGAGCATGAGGAACTGAAAACTACACCCTACCCACAGCCTGACGTGTCCCAAATGACACCATTTAAACCCACTGCTGGAGCGGGTGAGTATCCGAAGTACTGTTTGAATAAGTGAGTTATTCAACTCTAGGGCGAAGAAACTTATTTATTCATCACCGTAGAGCTATCGCCCGAAATGTAAGCGTTGTGCTTTCTTTAGGGCGACAACAACAACAACAACAACAATCATCTTTATTTTTAAAAAGCAAGTTACAAGTATATACGAATGACACCGTCTGCTAATAGCTAAGCTAGTCAAGGCAGGCGGTGAATAGACGCATCATTAGAAAATACAGTTAAATGTAAAAACAAACATGGAAAGGAAATAGGTCATATACAAATATGGAAACACAAAAAAGGGAAAAGGAAAGTACATAATTAATTGCATAATAACATGATTATTTATAGGACTTATTGTTTTTTAAATTCTGATATAATTTATTTTAGGTCAGCATAAATATCCTGAGTTTTAAGTATGTCTAATGAAATCGTGTAAACGTTCTTCCTGAAAATGTTCTTTGGCAGATTTCGGATATTCTCAGGGATATAGTTCCATATTTATGCACCAAGAACTGAGAATTAGTCTAGCATAGTTGATGTAATATTTACCAGAAGAGGATGAGCGAGTGTTATATGAATGGATTTGTTGAGTTAGAGTAAAGAGATGTGAAATATTATTGGGAGCAGTGTTAGAGATATCAAACTGATATTGAAGAAAGATTAAAGTACAGCACTGTTATAGGCATAATATTAGACAAGAGAAAATGAGAAACAGCGTGGGAACGAAAAGGTGCAAAGTTAATTAAGCGCACAGCTGAGTTCTTGCTGACTGGCCCTAGGCAACGAAACTATAGGAAAGATATGGGAAAATTAAAGAATTATAGATATTGAACAATGTCTTAAAAGGGACAAAATGCCTTAATTTGGATAAAACCCCAATATGTTTACTAATTTTTAATGCGACATAATTTATATGCTGCTTCCAAGAAAGATGACTGTCAATCATGACCCCTAGATTTTTTACATATTTTTTGCATTCAAGATTGAAGTATTTATTTATACAATTATCATATAATTTGATATTAACATCGTAGTTCAAATGCTTCCGGTATGGGTTGCAATTATAAAATTAGTTTTCTTGACGTTCACTGATAATGTATTTGCAGTTAGCCAATCTACAATTCTCAGTAATTCGTCTTTCATTACAGCTTCAAGAGATCTTAAATTTTTATCGGTATACAAAAGATTAGTGTCAGAATTTACATATCTTGGGGCCAAAGTGTGTAAAGAAGGTGGAGGAGTAAATGATCTGAGGAACAGACTATCTTAAGCAAGAGGTTAATTTGTAAGACTAAAAGCAACATGGAAATCTAAAAGTATCATGAAATGACAAAGCCGAATCTTTATAGAAAGTTAGATGTGCCGGTATTGTTGTATGGTTGCAAAACTTAGAAACTGAACAAGAATGATGACAAGGAAATCAAATTTTTCATTGCCTGCGAGCCAGCTTTCCTGAAGGAAATGGCCGTGAGAGAGATGGGAAGAATAAGAGTAAAGGAGATCCTGCACGCAAACTATTGTGTTTATAATCCCACTCCCACTGTGAGCTGTCAAATTCTGTCAAATTTAACCAATCATCAAGCATCAGAAGAAAAAGTTCAACTATCATGTGTTGTTTACTTTACTACGTGAAATCAATGACAAGTAATTTCAAAGCTCTTACAGCAGTTAAGCTGAATGTGAAACACAAATAATTAGAATAAAAAATATTTGTCAAGTCTATTTTCCTTGAAATACAAAGACAGCAATTTACGACACGGCATCTATAGATGCAAGATTTAATGATTTACAAAAGAATATCAGATTTATTTTATAGAAATACAACAAACTTGCCATGATTTATTAGATCCTATTTTTCTCTTGTAAGAAACAACAATGTACACGTAATAAATGTACCTTTTAACTATCCGCACTTAGATTACGTTGTTTTAATTGACGACAACTGCAAACAAACAAAGATTGTACTCCAACTAGAAACTCGAGTTTTACATCACACCCAGGAACATATCAAATGATTATCTAGCACATTTTTCACGGAACCAAACAAAACATAAAATTCAGCGTACTGGAGCGCCACCGCACTCAATTTGGTCAAGGAAGCATCTAGAGTTCCTAGCCCGTTTACCAATTTTTAGCAGCACTTCTGTGTTTGTGTGCGATTCAAAATCATAGCCGTTGCAAAATCTTTGCTCGCCGTCATTGCTTGTCTGTTATCAACTTCAAAACCATCCTAAAGTTAACCTGACAGCCACTTTCTAGTCAGTTAAATTCTACCGGATCTCGAACTCCAGCTTCTCTAAGAAAACTTATTTAAAATACGGAATAAAAATTTTATCAATCACCTTGCTATTTTTTCCCAGTGAATTTTTCAACTTGAGCCGTATTCTGAATTACGTCACGCGCCACAGATATTCTAGACCATTCAAAATTCTGCGCCCTCTCTGGGATGCATGGACTCGTGATTCAGTGGGTTGCGCGCGCGCTCTTCTTCCCTCTCCCGCACCCTATCTCTGTCGCGACCATTTCCCTCGGGAGAGCCGGCTCGCAGGCTGATGTTTTCAAAAACAAATATGCTGACAAAGAGGTAACTTTCGAAACGTAGCCTTTGCACTTTGTACTTTCCCTTCGGAGATTAAATTAAGTGGTTTCTTATCTGTATTCTTTGGCACATTCCCCTTTCCTTTCAAGTACCGAATTCACCTGTAATTATAAAGCTAAATCCTTATACGAACCTAGTGGCCCATGGGGCCGGCGCTTATCTCCGGTTTCTGTAGTGTTAAGCGGATGAGAGTCTTTGATCCCCCCTGGACGGGAAACTAATCCATTGCAGGTTAGCTCCAAGCAGACGCTGGTACTCTTTTACCTACCCCGGAAGGATGGAAACTGCAGTTTGTGCGGACGTTTTAAGCTTTGGTGAACACTGATGAATCTAAAATGGAATCATTGTAGACATTTATGGAGATTCATTTCGCCTTTTTCGGAAACGTACGCATACAGTTCTAGCGCCATTTCAGATACTCGCTCGCAAGTAATGGTGGAAAAGCCGGGTGAAATACTACCCGTGGAATACTACCCGTTGGATACCGCAGAATATGCAATGGTTTTCCAGGCCTCTGATATCTTTATTGGCTGCCGGTGTATTTTAAGGCATGGGATAAATAGAAATAACGGATAATGTTCAGTTTCTTTCTAAAAGCTGGCAGAGTCCGTTCCTGGGCCATTTTCTAATTCCAGAGTACTGCTGGATACAAACAACGAAGGCGCATGCTATTCAGGCTTAGCGTCAATTTTGAGCTAAATATGCCAAACTACCAACGACTTTATGAAGTACAGTAAAAACCCGCATGTATGAACCTACTTTTTTCCAAGTTTGGCAAAACTGGTTTTTATCTTTGGGGGTAGTTATTGGCAATTTAGGCTAAATTAGATTCTTAATTAGATTCTTAAGTTTTCAGTAGAAACCATTCCTGAACAAGCAGAAAAAACAGGCTTGGTCCTTTATGTTACATCATTTTTACAAAGTTGTAAGTTTTTTTACAAAGTTGTTTCTGTACATGTCTTTTATTTGTGAGTAATGAAGAATTTTCTGTTTCTCAAAGTCACCAAAGTTATACTTCTTAGTTTAAAATGCTTATGAAAATATCCCATAACTCACATATAAGAGCCTTATAACATTTTCTTGGCTAAACAGGTTCTTATATTTTGGGGTATAAAAATAGGAAACTTCTGCCAGCAGGTTCTTAAATCACTCCCGCTTTTGATTTTCAGTCTTACAAACGGAACTGTCAAAAGTTGTGCAAATTAGAAATCATTGTTTGTAATTTCACAAAAATCCAGTTGATCAAAACACCGTATAAATAAGAAAAGCGGGAGATTCGAGCCGTTATGCGTGAGACCGGGAGAAAGGCTTGAAAATCTTGAAACTCCCGCCAAATGTGGGAGAGTTGACAGCTATGCCTATAGGTGGCAAGTTCATGCCCTGAACTGTAAATTGTTAGATTTTTACATCTTCAAGATGTTGTCCCAATTAGCAGTTCATTGACCAGCTAGAAGACTTGACACCTAAATAGAGTTATTGTTAATATAATTATTATTGTCGGTAGTAGTAGTATTGAGTGATATGTTTCCACTTTTGTACCATTTCAGTTTCATCCCTTACAAAAAGTTCCAATGACCCTCGAGAGCTCTACCTAGGATTGCTTTACCCAACCGAGGATTATAAGGTGTATCCTTTTTTTAATCTACCAAACCTGAAACTGATTCTTTATTGTGTTGAATTGCATTTAATAGTTGTTTTCCCCCTGATTTGGACCATTTTATAACTATAACATGTATTTTAGCTAGGGCTTGACAAATGTTAGTCAACTAACCACAGACTTTTGGCTAGTCTGTTTTTATTTCCACTAGTCACTTTGGCTAGGAGACAAAATTTCAATGCTTAACTTTTATAGTAAAAATAAATTTTCTACTAAGATCTAAGTTAACAGTAGGCACTGGATCAGTTAGTTTGGAGATCTGTCAACCTCCTGAATAATTTCTAGATATCATTAAGCTTAATACAGTAAATAATAATATTAAATAATTAAGGTTTAATTTAACTTAACTAGTTTACCGCTAGTTAGGAATTTTTTCATTTAATTATTAATATGTAATTTGGTATTCTAAAACAGAATTCTCAGTGAAGTTAGAGTTTGAGATACAGCTGAAGACAGATCAGGAAGTTACTGTTAGTTTTCCTTTGGATGCTGTTGATGTTCTTTCCATTTTACTGGCTAATTTCAACAAGAGTCTGATTTTTCAGGTGTTTGGCAATGATCATGCAATGGCTATGATTTATACTCAGGCTCTGAATAGCATAAAAAAGAGCTGAAGACATGAGAGACATTTTAGGTGAGCAAGGTAACTGGAGGTGGAAGGTAGAAGGCCAGTATGCAGACCAATTAAGACATGGACTAGTAAGGTATTGTAAGATGACACGAGGAAGTTGAACATCAAAGCAGGTGTTACAGAGAATAGAAAACAGTGAAGGCAACTCATATCACACCGAACCCATAGTGAGAAAAACTATCACATCCGTTTCTGCTATGTTGCCAGCATGGTGGTCCTTGATAGTGTAGTGATTAACAAGTCCAACTAGTGATCAGGGAGGCGTGGGTTTGAGTCTTGCTCAGGGCAAAAACACCAAGTTTTTCAGATGAGTGCATTGGAAAACAAATATTTATTATTTCCATATTTTCACTGTACAAGTCTTTCCCAAACCTCGTATCAGGTTATACAGGCTTGAGATGTGCTTGAGTGAAACAAATGTATTTACCAATGAAAATGGTGATGCATGAAGTTTGACTCCATCCAAGATTCTCCAAAATGTTTGTTTGATCCAGGCACATGTAGGCAGCTTTTCCTGCAGGGGGGTGCACACTAAGCTTGAGCGGACATTAGGTTCTCAATTCTTAAAATAAGATATCTAGACAATTCTGATATCTCATATGTGTAACAATATGCAATCCAGCATTGTTACAGCTTTTCTTAATTTATTAGTTCTGTTGCTTTCTAAGACTATTTTGAAATTATTTGACTATTTTCTACTCATGTTCGTGGGGTTTTTAGTTTTCTAAATACGATCATTCTGTACTGCTGCACGCATGCATTCATGTGTATTACATTGAATAAAGCAATGAGTGCAATATTCATAACAGTCATAAATGATGGATGATGCGACAAAGTTGTTGACTTAGGCACGTGATATGTGACCATTCTGTTAGTATTAGGTCCTAACTCTTATAACTAGCTGATAGTAATTGCAGTATCAATGGCAACTATTTGTTTTAGCTACTTATCCTAACCAATTTGCCACAAGATAGATTTACACTGAGTCCTTAAGGAGAGTACAAACTCCAGCTTCATCAGGTTTTTTTTTGGACAAACATCTCAACAACCTCATCCAGGTTAACTCCGTTGAATAATGAATGTGAAAAACAGCCATATGTGAAAGCTTATCTTGACTCACAGTGACTCTTGTATATGTGTGGAGACGTTTTAGTGCGCTAGCACAGTATTTACACTCGCAGCTTGTGGCAGGGATGATACTTTAAATCTACAATAATACATAAATATTTGGAAACATTTCCTGGTCGCACTTTTTCATTGCATTTGCTACCGTATCGGGTCGCTCTTCTTTGGACTTCGCATCATGTTTGAGAAGGTAACTAATAATGGCTGGGGTCAAACGCTATACTTCACATAAGCCGAACTCAATTCAGCCAGTTAAACGCATGTGAAGTTTGGCATTTGACCCAGTTAAGTTCTGATTGTATTTGGATTGGGTGATTGGATCTTCACGGCTGATGCAGCCGCGAATAACGCCTGAAGACCAACTTTGGATCAAACACCGATCTTCACATGAGTTGAACTAAACGCTCAAATACAAAGTTTGGCATTTGACTCAAACAGGCGTACTCAATAATTTGGGTCAACCCAAACTGGCATTAGGTTCGGCTCATATGAAGTACGGCATTTGACCCAGGCCTTATAAGCAATGGGAATGGTACGTTAACATTCGTTGGAATAACTAGATATGTGTCATTAAACACAGTTTGAACAAGCGTTGAAAGAATGGAACATCGTCTCTTCAGTTTCTGGAGTGAACAATAACATAAAAAGTTGCAGTCCCGGATGTATTGTGACTGAAAGGCTCTTCAGTTTGTTCCAAAACGAATTGCTTAAGTGGAAATGCTTATTGCGCAGGTGGCACAAAGTGATCTGTCAGCAAAATGGTTCTTCTGACCAGTCAACAATTCATTAATGGAATTAGCGACCGCTTCAGTAGAGATGATTGGAGTTTATTATTTTTACCAGTGTCGTTAAAGGGAATCTGAGGCTTCATCTTGAAGCTACTTCTTATTGGCTGATTATCTAAAGCGGAACTGATTTATGTTGCCATTGATTTAAAAAGTCGAAGAAGCAGTTTCAAATTGTGGATTCTTCTAAAAATAATTCATTGACAAGTGATTTTAATAGCGGACACTCATCTTGCTAATTAAAAAGTTGTTGTTGTGTGGGGATCTAACGTCTAAAATAAAAAGTTGATTTTATTGTATCCCAAATTGGGAGAGCAAATTTAAATTTTCATTCATGTTTTTAGTTCAAGAATGAAGTTCACAGAAGAAATGATTGAGTAATGACCAATAGACTGACCTGTAATACTGCTCAATAAAGTAGGAGCATAACGCTTGTACGATGTGGCTGGAATATAGAATATAACTGTGATGCACATGCATGCTTATAATAATACTGCCACTAAATAGGGCACTGTGGCCTCGCAGGTCAGAGGAACTAAGACCGTACTGAAACCCTTAAAAAAAGAGTGAGCCTGAGTGTTAGCAGCCGTCGACAGCTGTTTCGGCCTTATGGCAATAAATCATTGAGTAAACTACTCGATGATTTATTGCCATTTGTTGGATCTGAAGTTGAAGATTAACCCGTAGTTAGCGCTTGCGACCTTGCAACATTTGGCCGCAGAAACTTAAAGTGGCTGTCACTCTCTCCTGGTCCTTTTTGCATTTTTCTGGACGGCCCATTGATGATAAAACAAATAATTATGAAATCAAGGAGCACTACCACTTTCAGATTGAAAGTAATTGACTCGTCACATGCTACCAAATGTTTCATTTGACAACAATCAACCTTGAGCTTCATCTCCTGGACGCACGTGATGACTTTGAAATTGTTTCAAAATACTTGATTTGATTCTGCTGATTTATTCATTTATTTTTTAGAAACAACAATATGGATAAAAAACATGAAAGAGTCGAGAAATATCTACTATATCATTTGTAATCCCAACCTGAACGGCTGTCCATTTTCTTTCTTTTTCTTCCCTTTTTGAATGTTCATATTTTGCTATATAGTATCTGATCTGACTAAGCGGACCTTTTTATCAGGTGGGCCAGTTCAACCCCTGCCTACGCACCTGTGATCAAAGTAAATTTCTAACATGACACAGACAGCATCCAACCCTGTAATCACATTTGATGGTCATTTGATCAAAAACAGTTAATTAAAAACTGTCTGACACCAAGCAATGTTGGATAAAGTTAGACAAATATGTTTGATCCTTTAACTAGAAAGAGCTTTTGCAGGATTCTGTTGACATAATAATAATAATAATAATAATAATAATAATAATAATAATAATAATAATAATAATAATAATAATAATAACTTTAGCTCCTTTTTATAGTTTCAGTTTTATTTCATGCATACATATAGCATAGCTGATCCCAGCACTAGCGGTACAGTTACGAGATCATAATTAATTTGAAACGGCGGTATTTATCTTGTGAAGTTGTCATTTTGGTTTCCGCCATCTTGGTTTTGGACGCTGAAGAAATGAATAACTTCCTGTGCCCAACAAGAAGCAACATTCTTGTTTTGTTCTTTTCTTTCTGCTTATGGAATAAAGTGTCAACTGTCATGTTGACTGTCCTGAGATACAAATTGTGTTTTCAAAACAATTACTATTACTTGCTATTAATAGAATTTCCTATGTTATAAATTAAAATTTGAGTTGCTTCCCGCACAAGACGATTATAAAACCAAATTAAAAATTCCATCATAACCAAATACGGCGGAAGCGCCATTATTCCATATATGGTGAAATCTATACCATTAAAAACAATAAAAAGAATTGCAAACATTCAGCCAAATCAATGCTAGCTATCTCAGTATGTTTGCGTGCTATCCTTTGATGGATGGGTCAATGAGTTTCCGAACAAATAGTGATAAAACAATGAAAATGGAAGTCATTTTTAAAATGGTGAAACACCCCCGCAAATAAAAAAAATTATTTGATAAATGCATCGAAAATGAAATGTTCATATTGTTTTAATCATGTAAAGAAATTCGTCAACTAACAATCGTGAGAGACTAGCGCTAAATTACCTTATCAGGAGACAAGGAAACTGTTAAATTTGTTATTATATCAAAAGTTACTTAGAAAAAGACGATAACCTATGCCTTTTAACACTATAGATTTGACCTCATTTTATTTTTAGTTTTGAAAAGTCCTCGCTATCAATAATTAGCTTTCAGTGTGATTTCTCAAACTGCTACTTTTCAGCACCACTGTAATTCTAGTCCTTTAATAACATTGTTTTTAAGAAGTATAATAATTATAAATCTATAAATTTTTAAGATAGCTACGAAACAATTCTTTAAAACTCAGTTTCTAACTGTGAGATGTACATAAACACCGAAATATTACTTATTGAGTTATTCCTATTCATCGATCGCTATAATTGGATTCGTTTCCTCAGTCGAGAGACCCCAGTTACTGTAGACTAGAGAAAATTTTCTCGAATTCTATACTTTTCCATTCATATCTATCAGCTCCATGATTATTCGCAAGAGTCAAATTTACAGCCTCGGGTTTTGAAAATGCGATTACTTTACTTAGGAAGTTCCTGTTTCTTTTTTTCTTATAAGATACAAATTATTTACCGAAAACTGACTCATACACCTTTGACGATGTCTGAAATTTCATTTAATAGTATTTAGAATATTCATCAGAAAAGTATTTTATAATAATTAATACTATTAAAAGGGATCTTTATAAAGCGGAAACATTTTAAGACATTTTAAGATAGATGAAGATAGAGTCTTCAAGAGTGACATATATCAAACACGTTTGAAGTTGAACCGATAAACTGTTTTTAATGGTGTTAAACATGCGTGTTACTACTTCAAGTTGGAGATAAACTGAAAGCAGTGAAGCATATGAATTTGAAAGTTTACATCAGGTCGGAACAAGCAGTTGATTATTATCAAAACTTTGCAATTGAACTCAAAGATACACCATTATTGAGTGAAATTTGTCGTCCATGACATATTCTACACCGGGTACAGGACAGGAGTAAATTAAATTTCACAGTAAAAATAATTGAGCTCACAAAATGTTTTTCAGTTATAAAAGGCTATACAAACTGAAGGCTCAGAACAACAATCAAAGAAACGGAAATCAAAAACACCCCAAAAAACGACAATAAAATGAATATATCTTGCAAAAAAGTTTGTCCGGACAGAAACAGAGTATGACCGAGCTAAAATCGATTTAGTATTTTATAATAATGACATATTCTACACTAGCACTGGGGCGTTCTCTTTAGCGCTTGTCTTCCAGGGTCCATTTTAGGAGCCCGAATCGAATATACTACACATTACTAAATTTTCAACTTCGAATATTGCATTTCTAGCGATCTGATTGGTTCACACAATCTCGGTTATCAGCTCATATACCGAATGACCATATATGGAAACTAACAAAATATCTCGGTTATCAATTTATTAATAGTTTTTTGTTATTTTCAAGTTTGGACAGCTCAGGGAATTTAATAAAACAATTATTCCATTCTCGCTGTGAGATGATTATAGCTAACTCGGCGCTACACTCCTCGTTGGCTATTTACCATCTCATATACAACGCGCGCTCCTGGAATAATTGTTAAATATACTGATTATGGTATTGAAAGTTTCTGAGCAGTTTCTTAGGGATCAAAAATGTGTTAATGCCAAAAAATGATATTTGCCAAATCTTAACAACAAGTCTTTACATAACAAAACGAAACGAATTTTAAAGTTACAATGCAAAGAATAACACAAGGAAGAATCATATATTTTATAATTTGAAATTGACTTGAAGGTAACACATTCAGTACTTATTTATTCTAGTTATCGCTAAATTTACGAGTTTCTTATTATTTTCATTTATGTCCAGTACTAAAAGTTTCTTAACCAATTTAGACCTCAGTAATAAGTTTCTTATAAACGATTTTCTTACGAAAAAGAGTATATTTTATGTCTAAAATTTGATAATCTGTTGCTTAGCAAATGAACTATATTGCAATATGGGCAATGTTATCTTTTGAGACCAAGAGTTTGGGTCACGCCAAGTAAAGAATATAATCATTGAAAGCATTTCTTGTTATATTAAACTCTATTATTTTTATTCTCAGTACTCAATACTTCAAAAGAAAAACAACAAACCATCCAAAAGATGCTTTTCTTAAGTAGGTTATCAATGTTAAACATTCATCGATCAGGTTTGGGAAAGGAACTGGGTTTTGAGCTTAGGGCTTCAAATCCCCACCCGAAAGGTAATTGGTTTCACCACCTTCCCCTTACCCCTTCGGGAAGTTTTGCATAGTATATGCGGATGGACATGGACAACTCGGCCCTAAAAAGTTGCGTAACATTTTGGGCAAGCGAGATCTGGTTGTCTAAATCCCGTCATTTTTGATAATTTCAAAGAAATTTTCAGCGCTCCACGCTGCGACAGTTTTGGCGAGTAGATTAATTTATTGGCAACTAAAACTGTCAGAACGGCCGCCAATTGGAAAAGACGTTCTTTTTCTTTTAAAACTGAGAAATGTGGCGAGCGAATTGATATCCTTGGCGACATTTCTAAAAAGAATGGCCACCAAAAGGCAACTAACAAAATAACTAAGCTTGAGCCTTGAGGCATATTCTTTTTTTTTCTTTTTTTTTATCAAATAACAATTACAAAATATTCTCGTTGCCTTGGTTACAACAAAATATAAAGAGAGATTCATTCCTACCAGTGGATTGCCAACTTCATATCCGCCATATTGGTTTCAATAACTTTCATGAATATTAATTTTTTGGTTTTCATATTCAGTTTTGGCACTCAGTCAAAACGTTCTCCGCAAAATGTCATTTTTATGCAAGTCATAAACTTGAAAACTCATTTTCTCATTCAATGTGCATGCACGTGTGCAAGTGTTTATTTAATACTTTTTCACGATATATTTGTTGATGCATGAAAAATAAAAATAGCACTAAAGTTTTACTTTAATTTGTACAAACTATCCCTTACTTGAATCGAAACATTTTTTAAAATTTATCAGCTTTAACATCGTTCATCAGATCTACGCTTTTCCATAAGAGCCAGTAAACTTTTCCGAGACTCAGTGTTCTTTAAAAAATGTTGGTGATTTCAGCTTAAATTGAAGAAAAAACATAATACAAGAACAATTAAAGGATTGCAAAACAACGCGCCTCACATTTCACAATGAAAACGAGCGCAACCTCGTTGTTTATATTGTGTTGCTATTAAGTTAAATTTATGAGCTTTAGTGAAGTCTCTCCGAAAATCATTTTCACAGATGTTTGGAGTCTCAGCCTGAGATTTTTCTCATAATTTATTGTTTATAATCTTTGGCCGAGATGACCTTCATTGTTCTTACAAAGTGTTGTTCTCAAATTTACTTATAGAAACTGCGAGAGCAGTGATATATTTGTTTATGTCTATTTTTTAAAATCTTTAAATTAAGAGCATTATTTAAAACGAAATTATAAAATCAAATTCAAAAACGCTTTAGACTTAGTTAGAAAGCACCGGTACCTCATTAAATAATCTTTTCTCAAGCTTATCTTTTGTGGCATAAAAATTAAAATATTTAGCAATTAAAGCTCGATTGATAATGAATTGCTGGCGTTCTTGGTCG
The DNA here is from genome assembly GCA_028564885.2 of Zoanthus sanctaehelenae. NCBI lineage: Eukaryota > Metazoa > Cnidaria > Anthozoa > Zoantharia > Zoanthidae > Zoanthus > Zoanthus sanctaehelenae. Next base: position 8,170 of record JAOTRI020010129.1, on the reverse strand, counting down.
CAGGAAGCTTATCTGCTAGCTAACAGAGTGTGTTAATCGCTATTTTTTCTCTTTTTAACTCGGCTACTTCAAAAAAAATGTGATGACTGTTGGCTGTTCATAATAGATAACATTAATGTCAACAGATTCAGTGATTCGTTTTGGATTATAAACTAGAAGTTCTTAGAAAATTAAAGAAATTACAAGGCACTTTGTGAAGTGTTTAAAGCTTCCATAAGCTGGTTTCTTTAACGTTTTTTTACCTGAAATTTAAAGTACTTGGGAAAACGTTAACTTAATAGACAGATATAAGAACCAGTCTTTAGTTACGTCATCAACGAGTTAGTACTAATTGATATCCCACTATGAAAAAGGTACCATTACTTCAAAATATGTCAGTGCCTGTTCACTGAATCTTAGCCGAAGCAAACAAGCCCATCTTCCGATCCTGTGGGAAAAAAAGGTTCCCAGACACAGTGACTAACCATTAAAGCTGTTTTCATCAGCGAGAAGGTGAGGGGAGTTTGTTTTAAAGTTTCCCTTTCAATTGCCGCTTCGCTTATCAACTTGGAATCTAAAACGTTTCTCATACAATTGCTTTGTCGGTTAAGATGGAAAATCCTTACGTTTTATGTTCTTTTAATGTTTGATGTTTATCTTAACCCTAGGGTGATAGATTGTTTACCAATGCCATTTTAGTCTCCAAATGATTGTTCGTCCGTGTTCTACCACTCGCTCAGTTTATCACGAAACATCTTTTAATTTGTAAATGACTGCAAAATCTCGATCATTGTTGATATCGATCATTCCAAAGGTTTTACGATGAAGATTTACTCTCACGAAAATGCTAAGTTTTAAAAAATGTTCTTTTTAAAAAGAAGTCAATCTTATTCTGAGGTTTTAAGCGCCTATTTGCTAATTATTTAAACTAAAACAATGTTTTTATTGGCTCTCGAGGGTAGTTTATAAATGTAAGATTATTGTTAAATTTGTTATTTTGACAACTTTTAATCGCAGCTCTCCCTGATATTAAAAGTTTATCAAAGGAAATTTTAATCTTTATAAAAAAACATCTCATTTGAATTAAAGTTACTAAATAAAATATTTTAGTAATTCGCTCTTAAATCCATCAATGAAGGATTTTCTTTGCTTGACTGAAGGAAGGGGAAATTCTAACGTTTGAAGAAATATTGTAATGCCGTGATATCTTATAAATTGTTATGATAGAGTAATTGTTACATTCCTGTTGCATGAGTAATAGCTCGTTAAGCGATCTATTAAATATGTTATGCTTAAGCATTAAAATCCCAGCTCAACGCAAACAGCATTAAACGCCCAGCGGATTCGATACGCGGTTTAATTGAACTGTACATAAATATTTTTTTAAAATGATGGCTATTTGAAAAATTTAGGATAATTTATTTTTCCATACTGACAACAAATCAAATAAGATAAAATAATACACATTTTTCTATACTTGTTTGAACCAAACGAAAATGGACAACAATAAAAATTGTGCCGATAAGTATATTTAACGAGCAAAATTTCTTTCTAACTGGAATAATTCTTAATCTTTCTTGCTTTATATACATACAACTTGAGACAATTTGAATTTACAAACAATTGAAGTCGAATGGCCTAAACAAATTCATTAGAAAAGACACAGCGAAAGTGAAGACGCGTCAAATAATAAAACTTTAATACTTTTTGTTTTGCTGTAGTGCAGTGTTGCAGGTTTTTCGTAAAAACCCTTTGCAGGCATCTCTCGCTTGCGTTTCTGTGTGAGCGCAAAGAAATTAAGTTGAGGTGTTGACTTTATTCACCAAATTGCCGTCTGTAAAGTCATGCTAACACAAACTCGCCTCTTTTACTCGGAATGTGATGACACTAAACAAATTATCGTTTTCTTTCCACGCCTGGCTTGACAAAACGCCATTCGATCAAATATATTTTGATACCTTTTACATCAGTACACATAAATGAATTACATGAAAATAGCTGTATGAAAATTAAGTTAATCTTTGTACATACTGGCAATCTTCTTATAGCTTTTTTTTGCTCTGTACGTATTTGTAGAAGTATTAAATGTCCAACAACCATTAAAATTCACAAATTTTTTGTACTTAAAACAAATTATGATTTTATCAGTACTAGTGTTCATCAATATAGATGCTAAATGGGATCTGTACAACTTTGTATTTAATATTATTTGATCTGAAAGACAAGTTTTTGAAACTTCACAACAACATACCAGTTTGAGAGAATAGTCTGTAGATAGAAACGTTCTTGAAAAGTAACGGTAATCATTTAATATATACTGTCAAGTTCAAAAGCAATTTATCTTCATGATCGAAATAGCTGTGTAATTGCTTTGTTTTTGATATTACTAGATTGAACTGCTTTTCAAGTTGCCCTCTTGCTACCTTTAAAATATCTATTTCGATACTTGTTAATGTTCATGAACTTTCTAGTTGTTTTTCGCCATCTCTTAAACGAATCATTTTTAAGTACTGATCTTTGTGGCTAGAACAGCCTGCGTTTTGCCTTTCAGATTCACTGAACAATGTTGATATTATCACGCAATTTGCCTCTATCATTATCTGTATGTTTTTCGATTTTATCAACGCCTTGTTTGATCGTTTTGCAATAAATTATAATACTCTTTTTAAAAAAATCACAATTGCTTTTCACAGCTTTAACTTTGCGATGCGAGTAGCCGATTGCATTTTTAAAAGGTTGTTACTAAAGAATCATAATATCTGTGTATCATTTAAATTATCCCAAAGTTTTTAGTGTGATTTGATCATGACATTAATTCGTTTGACCGTAAATTAAATACCGTTTTATATGGAAAGTAAAAATCTTGTTCTAATTACTTCCTGAATGCACCGTTACCGAGCCAGTAAAATACTTAGCCCTTTATGGCAATGTTTGAAGTGCTTTAGAATGGTCGGGTCTAGATATATTTATTTTCTCCTGTAATGATATTTTAAAATCTCTCAAAGCAAAAACTATTTTTAGAAATCTAAAGCTATTTTAGTGTCCGGCTTTTTCATACAATTTCGGTAAGTTACTTAATTTTGAAGCTAAGCGTTTTCAGTTGCTGTAGCCTGTACTTAAAGGTTCATGAATATATTGGTTAATTTTCAATCTGTCAGTTTGATATGTTTTTACTATCAGTCTAAATTCCATTGCTTCGCAAAGTATCAATACATTTAACGTTTGGTTTCTTCTTGTAGATATCTGAATCAATCACACAGCGTTACATGATGCATACAATTAAACTTTGTTTACTGTTCATCGTCGCGTTGTCATCTATACATTTTACAAAAACAATGAGAGTCAAGCTTAGAGGGGCATACAGAGAGAGCAGGTTTCAACCATGGAGAAGCTCGAGCAACAATAACTTGGAAAGAGAGAACTTTGCTTCTAAACTAATCCAGAAAGCACGAATGCTGCTTAAGCATAGTGAAGAACGTGCTGAAATAAAGCCTTCAAAAGAAGTTAAAATGGATGGAATTTGGGAGGACAAAGATGACGCAAAAGCTAACGACAAAGCTAACAAAGTGGAGAGAAGCTATGCGGATGCACAACTGGATTATCAACAGAATAATTTACTATCAAAATCTGGTGCAACAGGATGGCTGTGTCCTTACGGTAGTAGTCACCAGTGTATGTTCCCTGGAAAAAGATATGAAATTCCAAATGAGAAGGTGAGTAGAAAGGAAGATTTAACAAAACTCATGCGAGGTTGATAATATAGCGATTATATATCTCCTGTCTCTCTTGATCATTAGTTTTGAATTAGTTTCACTTAAATTATCATTATTCTCCTATGTTTGTCACCAGAAACTTTCAGACTGGCTGATAAAAATAGTGGGTTAAATACAATTTATCTTTTAATGTTACTGTTATAAACAAGTTAATTCCTTCTTTTAATCATGGTATGCCAGTATTTAAAAGAGGGAGAAAACATGTGAAGTAATGTTTAAGAGTTGTGGCGTCGACAAAGCACTTGGTTTATTACACCTTGTTTTAAGAAGGTCCATGCAGGACTGGTGGCAGTGCTCAAAACATCGACTCCTAGGACCTTTCATCTTAAGTTATCCTAATTATCATTATGCATTTCACCTTCTCAACTAGCGACTAGCTAACTATTCAACAATACTTGACAAAGAAGTTTCATTCTCTAATGTACAAGTATATCAATATCCCAGCTTTAAACCTTCGCTACGGGGAGGTAAGGGTAATTAAACTCACTAAAATCAAATCCTGTCAAAATTCTATTCCCACCCATGGATCACCTGTTTGTGTGGTTAAGACAGTCACCTGACAAGTAACCAGGGGACGCCGGTTTGATTCCCACCCACGCCTTATGTTTTTTTTTAATTAAAAAAAGGGACATTTGTGTATGCATTCATTATACCCTATCATTCCAAGAGCGCGTGTAGTATATGAGTTGGCTATATCCAACAAACGCGAATGGGATATAATTGTTTTGTAAAAGTTCATCAGTTTTCGAGCCCTTCAATACTTGAAAATGACAACAAAGTTTTAATAAATTGACAACCGAGATTGCTAGTTAGTTGCCATAAATGGTCATTTAGCGTATGAGCTGATAACCGAGATTGAAGGAACCAATCAGAAGGCTAGAAACGCAATATTCAAAGTTGAAAATGTAATGAATATCTATATCCATATCAGTTGTCCATAAGGCTAAACGTTATACAGTATTATTCCATGGTTCATCTTTGCTTAACGAGTTTACCGATAGGAAGATTCAAGTGGTTTTTGTGGTGGATTAAAATGGAAATTTCTATTTTGAAATTCTTCTGTTCATTATTGTCGTATGGAGATTGATTCGGTGAAGTAAATAAGCTGGGAAGAAAATAGATCCGAAATCATTGAAAAGACAGACTTCCATTAAGATTCTAGGCGCGCATGAACCCTAGTCAACATTTACACTCAAACAGTTGACCCAGAATCCTTTGCTCACCACTTCCTGTATGTTACAAAGGTTGAACGGAATGCTCGTTTTTCACGTTTCTTTTTTGCAAGAAGAGAATGGTTGATGTTTTACGAATAGTTAAAGGTGTTTGAAGTTAAGGTTAATAACTTATTTCGTAAATTATAACTAATAAAATTTAAAAAACCTGTTTGAATAGCAACAACAGTTATCATCGGTAGCCGCAAAACCCGAAAATTGCAGTTTTTGCGCCATTTCCTGTATAAATCGCAAGGCTCAAGCTCGCTTCTTTCTACAAATGAGATGCAAATTCTTGCGCGTGACGTCAGATGTCCAGCCTTTCTGCTCTATGATTTCTGTGCCTTCCCAGCCTCGGGTTTTCATCTGCTCTAAAAGCGTTCTCAAAAACTTGAATGAAATTATTGTTTCCCGCCTTAAAAAAGTAAAAGAAAATATGGAAAACTTTGATAGGTGATCCTTACTCATTAACCCTATAATGCATGAGGGAAAAAGTTACACGAAGGCATGAGAGAGGGTCATCAATCGGGAACTCCCAGCCACCTAATCCCCCATCATCCCCATCTAATTTCCAATGTATTGAACCAATTGACATGAAACTTGGCGCGTCTAAAAAGTGTCCAATATACTGGACTTCCAGTTAAGTTAACAATCACGTGGTTTTTTGGTTTCTATGGCAACCGTAGCAAAGAAACAACCTTTTTATGCGTAAAAGTGGTGTTGATATCTTGCCCAGTCAGCTATAGTTTTCTCCTCAAGAGTAAGCCCTAGAACTCAATTACACCAAAACAGATCCTAATAAGATCTGGCCAATGTAGCTAGCCCGTTAAGGGAGATACTCTGACGTTCTATTACGCCAAACCATTCGGGTTCAGATTTAAAAACTAAAGCAGTCAAGCTAGTTGCATATGCATATTTAAGATTTACGTCAGCTGATTTCACGCTTGTGGTATCTACAGCTGCATATACGATGCTGGGGCTGCTATAGTAAAAAAATAGTGATGTCACTAGCATTTCGGTATAAGCGATATTTACGGCTCAGCGGTCCAAATCTATGGTGAGTCGATAGCTTCCACAGTATACTCTTAAATCCCAAAAACAGAACAGTCTTGTCAGTCAGTACTGACAACATATATATGGATGAATAGCGAAAGCGAACTACTAACTGTTCCTTTTCTCGAATGAAAAAACAATATATGCCGTGAGTGGGAATCGAATCTTGCAACAGAGCAACCAATGAAGTTAGAGCGTTTAACCACGGGGTTCCCCAGCGTTTTTAAATTCAGGATGAAGACAAACATCGCATCATTCGATAGTTATTCACATATGCTACCAGCTAATAACAAATAATATTTTTCAAAGACGCTGGCATCCCAACGATGTAGTCACTAGCTAGTATAATCCAAAGGATACACGACACTTTGCTATACAAAAGCTTAATGGATGAATATACAAATGAATGAAAAAACAATATATGCTATGAATGGGAATCAAACCCGCGTCCCTAGGCCTGGTTACTAGTCAGGTGTGCTAACCGCTGTACCATCACGATCACCATACCGACAGCACAGTAATCAATGAAGTTATAATGATTAGCCACAGGGTTCGCCGGCGTTTTTACTTACAGGAAAAGGACAAACATCGGATCATTGGAGAATGATCTGATGTATATGTATAGAAAGGGCAGCACAATAACACTATTCCTTACCATTCCCCAGCCTCCTCTTTTCTGCGTTTTATTTTCTTATTTCCATATCCTAAAACGGAGCTCACTTCTCAATTCCATCGGCTGCAGCCATGTTAGTGAGCAAAGATCGCATTGTACTACAGAATGCTTATACAGCCTGGCCTCATCATCAATTATCTTCCACAGCACATTCTAACCAGTTCTCTCGTGCATCGTTTTAAAGTCTATTAATGAATTATTAACAAAATTAATATTACATGAAGAACTGGTAAACCCGTCATGCACCTGCAAACGGCAATGAATGCTAACGTAAAGTAGATGTATGACGGCTCCAAAACTATAATATGATTTATATTGAGAGTCGGCCTAATGTACAAATGCATGTTGATTAACTGATGCTCTTGTGATGTTGATTAGCTAGCTAAATCCTTTAGAGCCTAATGGCTCATGAAGCCGGCGCATATCTCCGGTTTCTGTAGTGTTAAGCGGATGAGAGTTTTTGACTCTCGCTGGACGGGACACTAATCCATCGCAGGTTAATGCTCTTGCCATTTTCAAAAAATTACCCCATAGCGGTAACAAGAAGCTGTTGTGACTGTTATATTTAACCCTTTCACTCCCAATGAGTTATTAACACTCAACTTCTCCTTATACATAACAAATACGAAATTAGATATTCGGTAATGAGAAAATGAGAATTGATCAAATAAAGCAAACTACTAAATATTAAAAGTGGATTTCTCTCTAACTTGTTCAATGAAAAGTGTGGGCTCAAGTTGGGAGAACTTAATAATTCAACTGGGACTGAAAGGGTTCCTGTTCATTTCAAGCCATTACTTTCCGTCGGCTTACAAAACAATAAGACAGTATTGACAAAACATATTCGAGTGAAACGAAAAAAACAAAAGTAATATATTTTCTTTGGAAAGTAACTCAATCAATTAAGAAAGCCAACGAAAGTAGCGGCTACCCAAAAGTAGCAGCCCCATTTGCCAAAAAAGTAACGGGATTTTCGGGGTTCTACTGTATCTGTAAATTCTGCAGTTGCGATTACCATAAGTATAACTAAGCGCATGCGCAGTTTTGGTTCCAAGGAAGCGGCAGCAGTGTACAGCTGTTTCGCTCTTATTAGAGATCGTCAGCACTGCATAGCTAGATCCTTTTTTTTGTCTTTTCATATCTAGATACTTTTTTTTTGTCTTTTCATGATTTATTTCGTTTAATAACTAAAATTAAGCGGTACAGAATCATTGGTGTAAGGGGGTAAAGCACTCGCCCTCGGCTCACGAGGTGAACGTCATCAGAGCGTGGGAAGAGTGCGTGACCCCCCTTTACAGTCGTTGATAATTGAATAACGTTGAATTGAGTAATATAATATAACTAGACACGTACACACGCGTTTACCCGGGCTACATAATGCTTGGATTCATAATTATGTTCTACATTTTATTTATGCCAGGTTTTATGCTTGTATCACAAAATGAATGATTCAGCCTAAAAATTGCCGTTAGCCGCTCTGC